>JAVIWB010006869.1:0-127091 GCA_031893035.1 Dermolepida albohirtum
ATACAAAATTATATATAAATTCGATTCTGTTTTCGCGTATATTAATATATGTAGTATTTAGATATAAGTCGTTGGAAGTAATAAATTTAATTAATCGTTTTAGAAACACATTTTAAGAGCGATATTCCACTATAGGGTTTTCTGTATTAAATAAAATATTGATGTTGCTATTAATAAAGTGAATTATGAACTAGTTGAAATTGAATCAATATTTCAAAATGTACAAAGCTATACAACTCATTACAAAATAACTCGGAATCAAATGCTAAATCATTAATTTTGAGATATTTTTTAATATAACGTTTCTGTGTTTATAAAATGCTATCAAATACATGTACTTTGTTTTGACTGCTGTATGATATCTTCTTATCGTATTTTATGAGTCACGAGATTATCAGTACTTCAATTTCACTATTATTGCATGCATGTATATAATACGTTTGACATATACAGGGAACGAGTTTTTAAATATCGTTTCTTAAGATTTTGAAGCCGATAAGTAAGTTAATAAAGCATTGTCGTAAATGCCCGAATTTCCTTTTCTTGTTAATTTTATTATTAATTTTACAGAGCCCATATTAAAAAGTGTACAATTTCTAATGTAACATACATACAGTGTGTATCAGCCAAATGGAATAAATTCGATAATAATTAAATGGAAGGGTGTTCGAAAAAACGCTCGGACATCTCGATTGGGATTTTTAGTTGCGTATTTTATTAAATAAAAAGTTTATATACAGGGTGTGTCTTGTAAAAGTGGTCAATACCAACTTTCTTGTTTTAAATGCAACACCCTGTCAAATATTAAATTTTTGGATTCTTTAGAAAATTCCAGACATACATATTTCATGTACAATGTCCTATACCTATCTTCGACTGTTTCGGAAATATTAAATGTTTTCAGATTAATAATTTTGTTTATAATTAAAATAAGATTTTCACATAATAGTTTGTTTACCGAACTATTAAGTGAAAATCTTTAATTGTACTTGTACTTCGTTTTAAAATACCTTGCCTTAGCAAAGTGTTGTCAGTGTCATAACTGTTTGAATTTCGTTAACTACATTTCAGCAAAATGGTTCATTTAACAGAAATGCACAAAATAACAATTCTGGAGATGATTGGTTATGGAGATAACACACGGACACAAATGGAAGTTGCTCACTTATTTCATGAGAAATTTCCAAATTTGCCGCCTTTCATTTATTCCATTTGGCTGATACACACTGTATATTATCTTGTATATTAACTTATTTTAAGATGTTTTACTTACAAATATATGTAATAATACCCTTAAGTCGTATTTTTGGAATCAATAACGAAATGAATTAATTGTTGGAAAAATTCTAATTTTAATCGCTTTATACATACGTACACTATCGCTCATAAGTATTTGGTCACTCGCATTTAACCCGCAAATTGTAACAAAAATCAAAATTGAAATACTAATATCTTTTTGTTATTTACATATATAAAAAACCTATATTTTTACAGCTAAAATAAGTTGTTGTATAATATATTTATTTAAATTTTAGATACATCTGTATGTCCTCCTTTATTTATAATTACTACAGCACACAATCGAGGCATTCTTTCGATTAATTTTCATAATGTCTCAGGTTTTATTTTACCCCATGTCTCTTGCAGATTCTTCCACACATTAACAGCAGATGTGGGGCCCGATTTTCTTACCTCTCGGTCAAGTTCTTCCTACAGCAACTCGATGGGATTTAAATCGGGACTCTGGGAAGGCCACGCCATAACTTTTATGGTTTCCTCGTTCTCCAATTTCTGCAAAAATTTCCGGCATTTTTTGGAAGTGTGTTTCGGGTCATTATCTTGTTGGAAGATAAAATTCTGACCCGAAATTTTAATTCCAAAGGGGATTGCGATTTCTTCTAATATGCGCTTATACTGTTCTTTTTTTTTAGTATACCTTCGATTTTTATGAGATTGCTCACATTTGATCCAGAAAAACAACCTCATATCATGACTGAACCTCCACCGTGCTTAACAGTGGGGCTATGCATTCTTCCCGGGCACGCTCACCCACAGACCCCCCACGAAAACACGTCTTCGTGAACCGAAAATCTCTAATTTGGATTCGTCGGTCCACAATACTTTTTTCCAGTCTTCTATGGTCCAATTTTGGTGATCGCGTGCCCACTTTAAACGCTTCTGCTTATTTCCGCATTGCAATTCGTCCACGAAGACCGACTTTTTTTAATCGCCGTTTAACTGTGGAATTATCAGGTTGTTACATATGAAATGTCCGATTTTGTAAGGAATAATGAAAAGTCTAAATTTAAAAAAATATAAATATTTATTCTGCAAAATAGTCTCCATTTACATCAATAGTTTGTTGCCAACGGACTGGAAACTGAAAAATTCCCTTTGAAAAGAAATCTAGGTTTTGACGGCTCACATATTGCTCAAACACTGCTATTACAGACTCCCGGTCAGGGGAGTCCCTATTTTTTAAGTGATTGTCTAAACTTCGGAAAAAATGAAAATCAGTTGGCGAAAGGTCAGGTGAATAAGGTGGGTGAGGGAGAATTTCGTAACCAAATTCCGAAAGTTTTTGGATTGTCTGTCGTGCAACATGAGGTCTTGCATTATCATAAAGAAGTATGGGTTCATGTCTATTGACTAGTGAGGGCTGCAAGCGGCTCAATTTTCCATGCATAGCTTCCAGTTCGGCACAATAGGACGCTGCCGTGATGGTTTCACCAGGTTGCAAAAATGAATAGTGAATAATACCCTTACTGGTCCACCATACAGTCACCATAATCTTTCGCGGGTGAAGTGATGCTCGTGCATGCTGTCTTGGTGCTTCACCTCGATCTAACCATTGTCCTGACCGTCTCCGGTTATCATAAAGTATCCACTTTTCGTCACACGTTACCACTCGATGAAGAGACGGTTCAACTTTCTGTCGATTAGCCAAAGAGGTAGTCACCTCTAATCGACGGAGCTTATTGGCTTCCGTTAATTGGTGCGGCACCCATCGATCGAGTTTCTTCACTTTGCCAATCGAAGAAAGGTGACGACTAATGGTGGCAATGGACACTTGAAATGTTTCTGCAAGGCTACGCACTGTTGTCGACGGATTACTTTCAACTTCTACACGCAGCTCGTCGTCATTAACGGTGCTACGCACATATCCGCGAGGCTCATTTTCCAAATCAAAATTTCCCTCGCTAAATTTTTTAAACCATCGCCGTAATGTGCGTTCATTACACGTGGTTTCACCGAACGTCTGATTAATTTCTCGCGTTGCTGCAGCTGCATTTAACCCCTTTTTAAATTGAAAGAGGTAAATTGCCCGAATATCTCTTGCCGACAGCATTTCCATAGGCGAGACAAGGACAGGTGTATTAATCTTTCCAAGAAATGGAACAGGTACACACTTCAAAATAAATACCCTTTTCTACAAATACAATAATAATTTTCACCAAAAACATACACGTCTTCACACAGGTGCGATTCAGTTCAGACTGAAGGAAAAAACGGACATTACATTTGTAACAACCTGATACTTACTGGTTTTAGATGAATAGTATTCATTTCTGCTGTGATTTCTGGGGTTATTTTTCGTCTATTTCTCTTGCTTGTTACCACCATTGCAAGATCTTCTGCTGAGGTTATTGCCCTTGATCTGCCTTTTCGAGTTCTGCTCAACACACTTCTACGCTGGACTGATTTAATTTAAGTTCTGTGGCAATTTCGCGGTTGCTTTTGCCAGTTTTATGGTATGCGATTACAAACGATCATGTTTCTACACTCAATTCTTTCCGTTTAGGCATTTCTAACCGATTGAACTTCTTCGAAACACACGATGTTGTTACTATGAGCACCATACAAAAACTAACTGCAATTTTGTCAATATACCTAAGTATAAATACTTAATAGTTTACAATAACACCCTACCTTACAATAAAATCATAACAATCGAAAGTTTCCAAGAATCGGGAGATTTAATCCCTTAAGTGCAATTATTCTACCTGGAGTTTTAATAGGGAAATCATAACAATCGAAAGTTTCCAAGAATCGAGAGATTTAATCCCTTAAGTGCAATTATTCTACCTGGAGTTTTAATAGGGTATTATCGTTCATTGTGAATAATAGGGTAATCGCATAATTATTTTTGAATAGCTTTTACAGATTTTAATGTTTACTATGACATTATTTCTTACTACAGAAATAAATTTTATAATTACAACTTTTCTATAGAAACTGTAATGAAACAAGGGTGACCAAATACTTATGAGTGATAGTGTAGATACATCGTATATGCATTCCAAAAAGTTTTGAAAGAATTTCTATTCTTCGAGTTAGTTTTGAACGCACTATCACATTCTCTCTGGGAATGCGCCCTAACTATTAGACTACGGATACAGTTAATTCGAGTCCTAATGTGCCATAAATTAAATTATGGAAACAGTTATTCAATGAAAACTTATGTTCTTAATTGCATATAATTATGTGCTTCTGAGATGCTAAACTGGGAAATTCTAATTTTAATCGCTTTATACATCGTATATGTTCTCCGCGTGGGATTCGAACTCCCGTTCTCATTCTCTATAGGGATACGCCTTGACTATTAGAGCACGATGACAGCTAACTCGAGTTTGTGCCATAAATTGCATTATGGAAACAGTTATTAAATGAAAGCCCACGTTAGTTATTAATTGCGCTAAACTGAAAATTTCTAATTTTTACCGCTTTATACATTGTATATGTAATGCAGATATTTTTGAAAAAAATTGTTCTTCGCGTGGGACTCGAACCCATTCTCTCCGGGAATGAGCTGTCTTCGTGGTCTAATGGCACATCCCCGGAGCGAATGAGATCGCATATATGCAGAAATTTTTGAAAAAATTTTAAACCGGCGACATTTTTATTTAGCAGCGTATAATCGAAGTCGCAAGATCCGCTTTCTATTAAAGGACTGCAGAAGATATAACAACTCTCTGATGGAAGCTTGTCTAAATGTTAATAATTTTTCTATGCTGCCTTTCGGTAGATTTGCGTGGTCCGTTATAATATTGTCGATCGCTTAATAATAGGGGCAAATTTTCTTTGATAAGTGTTGCAATTACAAGTTACCACTGTTCGTTTGCTTTGAAAATACAAACCAGTCTCTAATAAAGTCGATTTTCTTCACTGTTTGTCTTGTCCATGTCGCATATGTTCATAATAAAAACAAACACACTCTTCGAAGCTCCTAAGAATTATGAATAAGTTTTACTGGTAAAAACGCATTATACCAACCCTTCCCTTTAGAATTTAGCAAGCGCAGGTAAAAATTATGAGTTCGGCAGTTGATTGGCGATTTCGAAACTTATACTATGAATGAGATAAATAAGTGTATGTTCATATATTGTAGACTAACAAACGGTCTGTGTATTGAAGAAATATGTACAATTATCTTTTTGGTAGAGTAGAATTATATTTATTTAAAATATATTATTTTCATAACTGGGACCTGGGCTAATTTAATTGCCAGATACTGTATGTACATAATTATATATTACTGGTTATTTATTAGGTTAATATACAGTACTATGTAAGAGAAAGAAGCACCTTCTTGAATTTTACAAGAAACTATTATAAAAGGATAAATAATAATCTTACAGAAGTTGAATTTTTTTTTAATGTATAAAACCTAACGCATATCGATATTTAAACATAAACAATTTAAATTTTCAATATTTTGTATGACCACCTTAATTTTTATGGTATCCTGCATTCTTCTTGGTAGGATTTCCATTAATTTAATGAAATTTTCAGGAATATTGTACCACTCTTCCTGTAGTATGTTCCGCAGTTCATTTTTGTTCTTTGGCCTACCTCTCATATTTTTTTGTCAAGTTAATCCCACACACGCTCAATAATATTTAAGTCAGGACTTTGACGTGGCTATATCATAGTCTGCAATACCCCATTTGCTTCCTGCTATGTTCACAAGCTTTGAGGTGTGTTCGAGGTATACTCGGGATCATTATCTTGCTGTAGAATGAAATTATTGCCAAGAAGTCGCTACCCTGATGGTATGACATGTTTTTCTAATAGTGTTCTGTATTTCTCACCAGTTAATTTATCCTCTATTTTTACAATTTCACCCACACCTGCTGCCGAAATGCAACCCCAAACATGGATATTGCCTCCTCCATGCTTTATGGTAGTGTACAAACATGGTTCCAATAACGATTCACCAGGGCGTCGTCTAACATACTGACGCCCGTTCGTTCCAAATAATTGACATTTAAATTTGTCAGTCCATAGTACTTGTTACTACTCATTATATCCTCAAGTTTCGTGGTCTCTAGCATATTTTAATCGTTTCCCTTCATTACCTCGTCGCAGTAAGGGTACTGAGCAAGCATCACCTTACTGTTGAATATCAGATGTTCGCGCATGATCTTGAGCTAGTTCTGCGCTAGCTTTATTCCGATTTCTTAAAGAACTAACTTTTAAAAACTGCGCATCAGTTTTGCTGAGCTTTTTTGAACGTCCACTCTTTGGTCTATTATTTACACTTCCTGTTTCAGTCATTCTTTTTATTATTTGTTGCTTTCCCTTGAAATTTTATTGCAGAGCATTTGGTGCAATAAAATTTAGTACTTTAATCCTCTTATCAAGCGGTTGATCTCACCCCTACGTGGAAGTACGAGGGAGCGTTTTTATATTCGCGGAATGAGCGGGTTGTGGAGGGGTGAGTAGGCGCATTTGGGGCGTGGCCTGTGCAGCGACTCATGATTAGTATAAATACGAAGTTTCATTGTTATTAGACAGTTAGTCTTTGAGCTATCGTCAACCAAGTAACATAATCAGGAGTGAAAAGTGAAATATGGAAAAAATCGAATATCGTGCCGTTATAAAGTTCCTTACCAAGCAAGGAAAATCAGTCGCGTCCATAATGAATGAGATGTCATTGGTTTACGGCGACTCTTGTCCAGGAAAAACCATGGTGTACAAGTGGCATAGTTTATTTAAACAAGGAAGGGAATCCCTTGAAGACGACCCGAGGCCGGGCAGGAGCATTGAGGTGACCACGCCAGGCACTTATCCAAAAAGTTGAACAAATTGTACTCGAAGATGCTCGACTAAAGAAGAAACAACTTGCAGAAATGGTTGGAGTATCCGATACAACAATTTTTAAAATCCTACACGATCATCTCGGCATGTCTAAGGTCAGCGCAAGATGGGTGCCGAGAATGCTCACGCCGCCGCAAAAACAACAGCGCGTAGAGTGTTCGCGTGCATTTTTGGACCTCCGTAATGAAGACAAGGATGGTGTATTGAGTGGAATTGTTACTGGAGACGAAACTTGGGTTCATCATTATGAACCTGAGTCCAAACAAGACTCCATGCAGTGGCATAAAAAGGGCACAGCACCTCCCAAGAAATTTAAAGTGTCACAATCAGCTGGGAAACTCATGGCAACGGTATTTTGGGACTCGGAAGGAATATTGTTGATTGATTATAAAGATAAAGGTGTTTCTATAACCGGAGAATATTACGCTTGAATATTAGAGCGACTAAAAGAAGCCATTAAAGAGAAAAGACGGGGAAAATTGACAAAAGGTGTTCTGCTTTTGCATGACAACGCGCCCGTCCACAAGAGCCGCGTTGCGTTAGCTGCCCTGCATAAGGTGGGCTTCGAAATTGTGAATCACCCACCCTACAGCCCAGACCTGGCCCCGAGTGATTATTACCTGTTTCCGAAAATGAAAAAAGAGCTGCGGGGTAAAAAATTTACTGCCGATGACGAAGTCAAGGAGGCAGTTTCGGCGTATTTTGCAGATAAAGAGAAATCATTTTTTTATGAGGGTATAAATAAATTAATTGAAAGATGTGAAAAATGTATCCGTCTTGCAGGTGAATATATTGAAAAAGAAAAATAATTTGTTTTTTTTATTTCCACCCCTTGTCCCCCATTCCGCGAATATAAAAACGCTCCCTCGTACTTATGCATATTATCTAAAAAGTTGAAGAGTTCACTCATTCGTTTTCAATTGTTAGAAGCTGGGTTTCCGAATTTAAACGTGATCGTGTGATTTAATGAAATTAAAGCCGTATGTAATTGAAAAAGTCAATGTGGATGATGAGTAAAAGTACGTGCTCAGAATTTAATTTTTTTATTTAATAATTGAGAACGAAAAGATACTTAGCGCATTGAGTGCCATGGGTGATGGTTACTCAAGCTGAAGCAAAAACTTAATCGTTTGTGTTTGTCGCGATTGGTTAACAGGTTTTCGTTGCAATCTGACTTTTTATCCCGTTTTATTATCGTCGATGAAAGTCCATACTTATACTCCTGAAACCAAAAAATAGTTGAAATAATGGACACAAAACGATTGCCCGCCATCGAAGAAGGATGAAACGGTTCTGTCAACAGAAAATTATCTTCGTCGACTACTTCGGAAAGGAGGAAACAAAAATGGTGAATGTTATGCAATAATTGAGAGATAAAATAAAAGATAAGTAGTCTTATTTAACGAAGAAAAAAGTGATTTTCCATCAGGATAATGCAATTGCTCATATGGCCATGGCCAATACGCATGAATTAGTATTCAAATTGGTGTTTAGTTATCATTACTCCCCAAAATTTTTCTCCCTGCGATTATTATCTATTTCCAAAATTGAAAAAATGGTTAGGCGGAAAGAGATGTTCGTCGAATTCCGAAAAAATCGCTGATGTGAAAAACTATTTTGAGTACTTAGGTTCCTAGACTTACAATGAAGTCAGTGCTAATTTGGAGTATCATCAGAATAAGTGTGTCGAACCAGCAGGAAATTATATTGAATAATAAGACTTTTGTCAAGGAGGCAGTTTCGGCGTATTTTGCAGATAAAGAGAAATTATTTTTTTATGAGGGTATAAATAAATTAATTGAAAGATGTGAAAAATGTATCCGTCTTGCAGGTGAATATATTGAAAAAGAAAAATAATTTGGTTTTTTTATTTCCTTATTTCCACCCCTTGTCCCCCATTCCGCGAATATAAAAACGCTCCCTCGTATGATATTATAAACTTGGAAATATCCAGTGATTATATTTCTACCAATAAGTGCATCGTTCTTGGAAAGATGTATTAGTGTGTTATAAATTAAATTAAGCCAATAATTATTAGTAAAAACGTTTTAGTAAATAAGTTTTGGAAAATATTGTTAGGTGCTTCTTTCTTTTGCACAGCTCTGTATTTTATTTCGCTAAGTTATTTTATTCGAGTATCTAATCAATTTCCATATAAAATATCGGTTAAGTGTTTTTATGACAATGTTGATATAGTTATAGTAGTCATGCAGATTATGATTATAGCCTCTTGATACGCAATAATTAAATACGAATTCATTTGAGTAAGAAAAGAAGAGCAACTGAGTTGGTCTGAGCATTTTCACAGAATGAAAGACGAGAGATGAACATAAGAAATTTGTAAAAGTAGTACAAAATAAAAATAAAGATCGTCTTTGAATGGGAGGAGCAAATTTGGTAGGCGACGGAAAATTCATTCATCAATTTGAAATGCAAATATTCTACATATAATATGAAGTTTATAACTCATAAAGTGATTGTATAATAAACTCACTAACTGTGATTCAACTAGTAAGCATCTCATGTTTACTAAATAAGTTTTATCATATACTTGTGACGTAGAATTTTTTAAAACTTTTACTTTCTCGCAGTTAATGTAAGTGAATGAAGGTAACTTGAAAAACACCACAATAAGATTCTTAATCTTCAAACTTAATTGCAAAAAAGTTTCTACTGAAATATTGTTAAAATCTCGTGCATCAGTTATTACTTTTCAGACAATACGCTTTAACAAATGCGTTTTAACAGAATTTTATAACAAAGAGGCAATACATACATCATACAGAAATTTCTAAATTTGTATATTGTTACGGAATTTTTCGACAACAGTAAATCAAGCGTAGAAATAACAGACTTTCTTTTTATTTAATAATAAAGACACTGAATAACTCATTTGCATATAATTTTGGTAATGAACACTCCCAAAACATGCTTTTAGCACTTGTGTTATCCATTTTTAAACATCGGCAATGCCGAAATCAAGGAGGCTATTTTTACAGCTCCAGATATTAGAAAATTTCTTTTCGTTGCTATTTTCGAGATGTTATGTGTGTAGCAGAACGATCTGAATGGAAAGCATTTCGAGATATGGTGCTAAACTTTCTTTATATCATAAAGGATCCAGACTACAAAGAAATAGAATGTTTGTGTCGCAAAGATTTAGGCTGCAATATGAGATTGAAAGTGCATGTTATATTCTCATCTAAACTCCTTCTCTGAGAACTTAGGAATGCTGAGCGAAAAGAAAATGGAATAAAATATGCTGGTAGATTACTGTGGGTTACTGAAGAGAAAAAAGTTTTTTAAAATAATATAAAATTGAAACCGCAGACTTGCCATTCTACAATGTTACCAGACTCATAATAAATAAATTTCGGTTCATTTTGCTGCGCGGATCTGTAGAACAGTAAGTGCGAAAAGGTGTTCATAGATAATTTTAATATGTTGTTTTTTTGTTACTCATTTCTATATTATGGTCATAAATATAAAAGTGTAATATAATAAGAAAGAAATATACCTCACATCTGATTATAGAGTGTATTAATCTTGTATGCGCGCAAGAGTCTCATTATTTTCACTTTGATATTACAAAGAAATTTGATGTGGTAAAGACAAACTGACCTCAGTTCCAAATTCAGCAAACCTGAAATATAAAAGATCACGACCCACTTTCAATCTTAACGACGCTTCTGTTCTTACACTCATATGCTCGAAAATAGCAGTGGTCTTAAATTTGCTTAAATATCAATTTATACGTTAAATAAAAGAAGTTCAAGTTTATTGAACTCTTTATTCCAGCATGTCACATAACTATAACAATAAATAAATAGGTTTCTTAATACCAAAGAAAAAATACAACTGTTTATATTCTAGGGCAAGCAAAATAATTGTGCATTAAAAAATAGCAGTCATGTCAAAATAGTAACCAAATGTCATTTTTACTTAGTTGATTGGATTGAAACATTTAATATTTTGTTGCTTGTTCTTTATTGTTTATCACCTCTTGATACCTGTGTGGGGCAATTAGTTCACCAGTTGCCTACATATGTCCGTTGAAATTGATTGCGACTATTTTGCGACTTAGCAGCAGATACAGCCTTTTTCAACTCCACCCATAAATATTTAACGGACTTTAAGCTTGGCAATTGTGCCGGCAAACCCAAAAGGGGAACGTTATTATCTCGAAACCATGTTTTCACTTTACGAGAAACGTGCTTCAGATTGTTATTCTGTATATACAACCATATTAGTGGCATTTCTTTGCATATGGTAGAAGCACAGTTTGTAATATGTGCACATAGACATCAGCATTCATTATGTCTTCTATCTTGTATAAAGGGCCTACGCCATACCACGAAAAACACCTCCACTGGATGATGCTTGAGCTTCCGCATTTTACCGTCTTTTTGGTGTACTGGCGTTGAAATGCTGTTAATGGTGGTCTTCGTACGTGTTAGTATGCACCGGAATTAAATAAAGCTATTTTCGATTCATCGGACCACAGTACATTTCGTCACCTTTTTTCGTCCCATTGTACGTGTCCATGAGCAAACGACAATCTACTTTGTATTTGCCATTTTATTTAATAATGGTACCTTCTAGGCCGTCTTGCACGCAACTTTCCTTGAATCAATCTTCGTCTATTTTGTTGTGGTGCTTATACAAAGATGTAACCCACTTTTAATTGCAGTTAAACTTATGAACAGTGTCTTCTTTGCACAAGTTATAACGTTTCTATCTTCTCTAATGCTAGTTTTTCTTCCCACCACGATTTTCTTTCATTTTTCTCAAGTTTTTAGCGTTTGCAATCATTTGCGCAGAACATGAGAGCGGATTTTGTATATACTGGCAGCCTTTGCCTCTTTTAAGTAGATCGAGTTTAATTGCTTATTTTTCTGACGAACAATGTTTTGCTCGGCCCATATTACAATAGAAATGGATCATTGCAAAATTGTTGAATTATCTTGCAACAAGAATTTTATACGTCTGCGTTTAGTGCCGCCAGCTATGGTACTGCTATTGTGATGCATAGGCAAGTAACAGCGCATGGCTAGAAAACTTAGTAATACCCACTCATATTCGGTACTTCACCGAAAAACATTTTCATTCAGGGATTTTACATAATTTCAATATAGCTGCATCCGTTGTAAATGTTATTTATAAGTATTAATTTAGGACTGCTATTTTTGCGCAGATGATTGTATATTTTAAGAAAGACCGTTCGACATCAACTGATGTAAGACACGCATAATTAAAATAATTTTTATAAATAGATAATGAATCTATTGAAGCACCATTACAAATTTGTCTTAATAGGGTAAAATGAAAATTTTTATAAACTAACACATGGATCAATAAGTCCCGAGACTAACCCATAGATGGCGCTCGTAGTAAACCAGTAACCACGTCTTTCTAGAGTACTAACCTTTGCTTGAAACGTGTCAAAATTTTAAGTCGATCGGACCAGAAACAGCTGAGTTATCGAGGTTGGAGTAAAGTCGTTTTGTAGTTTGTTTAAACAATGGAAAAAACCGAGTTTCGTGTTCTGATAAAACATTGTTCTTTAATGGGTAAAAACACCACGCGAGCAAAACAATGGATTGAAAAATGTTACCCGGACTCTTGTCCATCAAAAGCAACGATTTGTCGGTGGTTTGCCGAGTTTAAACGTGGTCGTACCGACACAAATGACGCGGAACGCTCGGGTAGACCTGTGGAAGCCGTTACACCGGAAAATGTGAGTGAAGTGACAAAAATTATAATGAAAGATCGTAAAGTGAAGCTCCGTGAGATTGCTGAGATGACACAGATATCATATGGAAGTGTATTTACTATCCTTCATGAAAAATTGAGCATGAAAAAGGTTTTTTCCAAGTGGGTGCCGCGATTGCTCTCGATGGAACAAAAACAGCAACGAGTCGATGATTCAGAAAGCTGTTTATCGCTATTTACTCGCAACAAAAAAGATTTCTTGCGTCGTTACGTGACCATGGACGAAACATGGATACATCACTACACTCCAGAGTCGAAGCGGCAGTCATCTGAGTGGCGCACAGCTGGGGAAAGCCGTCCGAAACGTCCGAAAACGCAGCAGTCAGCTGGCAAAGTCCTGGCGTCAGTTTTTTGGGATACACATGGCGTGATTTTCATTGACTACCTCGAAAAAGGTAAATCGATCAACAGTGATTATTATATTGACTTACTGGTGCGTTTGAAGAAGGAAATCGTAAAAAAACGACCGCACATGCAGAGAAAAAAAATCCTTTTTCACCAAGACAATGCACCCTGCCATAAGTCGATGAAAACAATGGCAAAATTGAACGAATTGGGTTTTGATCTGCTTCCCCACCCCCCATATTCGCCAGATTTAGCCCCCAGTGACTACTGGCTCTTTGCTGATCTTAAAAAAATGCTCCAGGGAAAAAGATTTGGCTCAAATGAGGAGGTCATCGCTGAAACTGAAGCTTATTTTGAAGCGAAAGATAAATTTTTTTATAAACATGGTATTGAAAAATTGAAAAAGCGTTGGAACCATTGTATCACCCTAAAAGGTGATTATGTTGATGAATAAAAAAAATTTTGCAAAAAAAATGTTGTTTTCATTGTTAGTCTCGGGACTTATTGATCCATGTGTTATATGTAAGTTTTCTAAAACACTCGCTTTATCACTTATAGCAGATAGCACTGAGTGTATTTGCACCGACTTCACTAACGACAACATAGTAGTTTGCAATTTTTCTATTGCGTCAAATAATCCTTTATAATTGTTGTAAATAGTTTTCAAATCTGTTTCAACGGAACTGTTAACATGCTCTCTACAATCGTGTGCCCGCAAACTGATATACTCCTTGACTTTGTTAACCAATTGTCCCGTTTGTCCTTTCCGCACATTAGACATGCTCAATCATATATTTATACAAAACGTAAAACAAATAACATCCTCAACTGATTAGCTAATAGCATTGATCGACAATTGAAGTAAATATTCGTGTGTCTGATTCGTGTGTCTGATTCGAATTTGTCTATGCATGATACATAGGCACTTTCATATTTTATATAGCGGATTCTGTCCTGTCGCGCCGGGAAAAATGCCTAGCCTACTAGAGATTACCGCGCGAAAATTTAAGGTGAAAACTCTTTTTGCAGTTGACTATATGTTATGATTTAGTTGTTTGATGCTACTGAAATAAACCAATTTTAATTTCAGAAGACAACCACTTGTCTTGATGGCTCGTCAGGATGTGGCTGAGAAGCGAAAAGCGTGTTAGAGGTTTCAAATCGTTCGCGATATGTACCAGTAAGATAAGGAAGGTGAAGAATGCTAAAAAGAATTGCTGGCCACCAAAGGTCACCAAGAAACTTTCCATCGCCCTGTGTAAAGATGTAATTGCGAAAGCGGGAAGTGTGTCAAGCAATCAGGAAAATTTTAAGAAATTTGAACAAATCGAAGACACCCTGTCGGAAGAATGCAAGGAAAATTATCAAGCACAATTAGTACCGGAAATATACGATAATACATATAATCAGATTCTCGAAAGAAACCTCGAATCCCAACAGTACGTAGTGTTAGAGCCGCCGAATTACAAAACTTATGAAGAGAATAGCTCTCTGGAGAATTACACCATTTACAATACTTTATCCACAGTTAACACCTCCATTAGTAATTTAGATTTAATATCGAATTCTGAATTACCTAATGAAATAGAATATTCCACCATCGAGATCAACACAAACTTAAATTTAAATTGTCCTGAAAATGTATCAAGTGTAGATTATCAACACAGAATGCAATATACTTTACCTGACCGAAAGCACACCGACTTTGATAAAGATAAATACCAATACAATACTTTCTCCGGTAAAATGTGTGAGAGTATATATTACGATTACACACCACTGAAAAATGATTACCAAGATTTACATTTGGACTTGAATGATTTAAACAACGTTAATCCGCAAGATTTTTCTAATCTGTTAGATGAAGAAATGGCTAAAAATAACGAACTCATTAATATTAATGTTAGCAATATGGCTTATGATTATACCACGTTATATTCGCAGAGTGTCGCAGATTCCTCGTTGATAACTAGCAGTCCACCGCCTGTAGTTCGCGAAGAGGATCGCTTGGATAAGAAACCAGAACATGTCGAAGTTGAAGATGCGTGGGAAGCTTTCGATCCTTATATATTCATCAAGCATTTACCGCCGTTAACTTTTGAAATGCGTTCAAAATGTCCTGCTTTACCACTGAAAACTCGTTCAAGTCCAGACTTCAGCTTGGTGAGTATAAAAAGATTTAATACCATTATCGTTCATATCGTATTAATTGAATTCTTGCTGGATACTTAAATACTATTAGCAATATTACAAATTTTAATTAGGTATATACACTACCGTTCAAAAGTATTTGGGTACCCATATTTTATAAAACTGTACAACATAGCTTATAGGAAATTCATTCTTGCAAAATTGAATAAGTATAGGAAAAGCATTAAATTTACAGAATTCTGCATAAGAAGCATTATGTAAATTACTTTATTACTTGCAATAACTAAAATTGGTTATTGCCACTACTTGGGGATTAGTGCAATAAAAGCTTCTCGAAGTTTTTGTAATTGGCTTTCTGTTAAGGATACTTTTAGTAATAATGTTTTAATTACCTCGGACAAGTTTCTGTATTCGTTGTGAGATATTCCTGTGCGACTACTGTTGTTAAGACTGTTAAACATATCGAAATGAAAAGGGTTAAACATAGAAACGCGTGCTCTTATAATTGCGCACCATGTAACTGGCAAAAGCAACCGGCAAATTGCAAAACAAAGTTAAATAATACCACCGTAGACTATACCGTCAAAAAATACCGAGAAAGTGGCAGTGTTCTCAGAGCGACAACTTCTGCTGAATATCGTGTAATAGTGGTAACTAACAACAGAAATCGACGGAAAACAGCTCCATAAATCCCTCCTGAAATCAATGCAGGCCGTCGAAAATCAATAAGCATAACTACAGTCAACCGTCGCTTGTACAAAGTAGGTTGTACAGACGAATTGCGATGAACAACTCGTTATTGCACACACAGAATAAACGGAAACGCTTAAACTGAGTTTATGAACACCAGCATTAGACAGTTGAATAATGGAGTATAGTCTGAGATGAGTCAAAGTTCGAGATTTTAGGTTCAAGCAAACGTGTTTTCGTTCGAAGACCTACAGGTGAGCGTGCGACAGAATTATACCTGAACAAAACTAATTGCAAGAATATCGCGATTATGCGCTGCCGTTATCGAAAACTAAGGTCACATAGATGAATCACAAGTTTAGATATAATATGTAATCTTACTTCCAGATATTTAATTAGCTATGGGTATGTAAATATTAAATATATGTTCACTTTTTCACTAGTGCTTTTAATCATTTCTTCTAAATCTATAGGCGCCCAAATACTTCTGAACGGTAGTGTGAATAAGGAAACTACGAATATTCTGGGAATTGGTGCTACAATTAAATAACACAGAACTTATACGCAATGTTATTGATGCCAGACAAGTCTTGACATCTTTATGCAACTATTTAGTGCAACATTGTTCAGTTTGATTCAGGTATTCGACTGATGTAAACGCGTTTTAGTAGCACTGTTTTTGTAACCATGGAACACGTGGCAAAATCTCAGAGAGCGATAATTTTCTTTTTGTGAAAACGTCAGAAATTATTAGTCGTCTGCAAGGAGTATTTGGTGAATCTGCAGAATCCAAAAGTACTGTTGATTGGTGGATCTATCGTTTTAAAGCCGGTAGAACATCACTAGAAGACGATCCACGCAGTGGGCGACCAAGCACGTCGGTAAATGAAAGAAACATTACTGCCGTCGAAAACCTACTGAACGACGGCAGGCGAATGACTATTTGTCAAATTAGTGAACACCTAGGGATAGGTACACGACAAGTTCATGACATCTTGCATGATTGTTTGGGCGTTAGCAAGGTTTCGGCGCGCAGAAACTCAATAGTTCCGATACTTGTCGTCAACTTCAAAAGCTGTTAGCCCGTTACGGTGATGAATTTTGACAACGAATAATAACCACTGACGAAACGTGGATTCCTTATTTCAATCCTGAGACGAAAAGTCAATCCAAAGAATGGCGCAAACCTGAAGAAGAGCCTCCACTTAAGACGCGTGCAGTTCCGTCTGTTGGAAAGGTAATGCTTACTGTATTCTGGAATTGCAAAGGGATTATTTTCATGGATTATGTGCCGAGAGGTACTACAATTAATGCAGAATATTATTCAAATTTATTATCCGGACCACTGCGACAGGCACTAGTTAAAAAACGGCCTGGAAAGTTGCATAAGCATCCGTTATTGCAACAGGATAATGCAAGACCACACACCGCAAGAAAAACGAAGGATGTTTTGAACGATTTATGACGGGAATTGCTGCCGCACCCACCTTATCCCCCGGATCTTGTACCCAGTGATTACCATCTGTTCCCAGATTTGAAAAAACCCGATTTGAAAGTTTAACTGACGTAAAACGTGCCATAAATAGGTGGATCGACAAGATACCGAAAAACTTCTTTGAGGACGGCTTAAAAAAATTAGTTTATCGTTGGGATAAATGTATTTAGTTAAATGGAGATTATGTTGAAAAACGACATTGTAATATTGACGAAAATTAACAAAATTATATGTAATTCCCAGAACTTTGGAAACATTTCTCTTAGAATTTGAATTTATTCTACTTATTGTTAATAGACGTAGAAAATTAAATTACTTATATCATGTGTAAAAGTTTCTTCATTTAACAAAATATTCATAATCGAAATGCAGAAAACTTTCAAAAAGTCGATTAATACACTTACTGTTTTGCAATTAGAGTACTCGCTTAATACCATTTTGATGTTTAATTTTTACAATTATTAAAAAAGGAAAAAGTTCGAGGGCATTAGTGCAGGAAAATGTATTGTATGTAACTTTAAAAAGAAATACATATTCTGTTTTCAAAAGACTTCAGTATAATTGCTATTATTAGAAATACTTTGACCGACATCTTTTTTTCTATTCTTTACATAATTACTGCTATGGTTGCCAGTGGTGGCTCGCCAGATGAACTACATTGGTGAAGTGCTTCTTTACCTAAAATTTGTACATCCAAATTATATTTTCAAATTATCTATTAATACCACATATTAAGAAGATTTTTTTAAATTATAAATCCACATTATTTACCATAATATATTCCACTGACCACTAGAATAAATTTTCCTTGTCTTGGCCGCATTCGAATGAACCGCACGCGCCCGTAGTGAAAAGTTGGAATTACTGTCCTTTAACTCTTTCCGTTATCATGGTAACGCATACGTCATCAACCCCCCACTCTCAGGATCTTTGCCACTCGTGGAATAGCCAAGGGAAGTATTTAATTTTATATAGGCAAACGAGTTCTAAGCATCGTGTTGGCTATCACTAATTTGAAATAATTGAAACTGCTATGTTTATTGTTTGTGTTGGTTTTGTGTAGGAACAAGATAAAAAAGACGTTTTAAACGAGGACAAAGGTTTTATTAATTTTTACAAAAAAGGGAATTAGAAAATAATGGTAAATCATGTAGTCTTAAATTTAAAATTGTTCGGTTCGCAGAATACAAATAATTATGCAGCAGCCCAGTACTACAAGAATTATTTTGCCGACCTTGTTTGCTGTGTTGTAAAAAGCAGTTTGTACTGAATAGAGAGGAATTTTCAACTTTATTAAATATGACAAGGGCGATTCATAAATACACTGATTTTAATGAACATTTAATGTGTGCATTGTAATTGAAACAATTTTGGAAAAACATGCAAACTATAACTAACGCTTTAAAAGAAATGTTTTTAAGGCATATTTTAATGAAAGTCTTCTATTAAATAGACATTTTCTCCAGACAGTTATCAACGCAGTTGTTTAAGTAAACAATATGATGATAGTAGATTCAACAAACCGAAGAAATTTCAAATTAACGTTCTTGTTAACAAGAAAAAGAAATTAAAAATAATTATGAGCAAACTAAAACTGTTTTTACTAGCGATAATGTTATTGAATTTTCAATTACGTAGACGATTATGTCAAGAAAGAAATAGACGGTGCTGAATTCTTATCAAAGTTAATCATACTACTGAATACTCAGATTTCCGAGTTCCATAGTAATAGGATTAAAAATTTAGAAAGTGAAATAGTAGAACGTTTCCTGGGACTTCACGATGCAAGTGTGGATACAACTTCTGTAGCCTTATAAACGAAATGTTAGTTAATATTTTGTAACAATTTAACTTCGAATAGAAAGTAATTGTATAATTTTACAATGGGGTAAGTGTAATATCCGGGCACTTAAATGGACTTCAACGAAAAAATAAAGAAAGAGTGACACAAGTCTTTTGTGCACCGCCTGGTACATCGTTTGCAAATTCAGAATTTTTTGCGAGCCTTGGTGGAATTCGTGGAATTCTTTTTTATTTTCGTTTTTCTGCGAAACGAACGTACACTCTTCAATCACGACAAGACGTATGGCAATTAAATAACAAGACTGCGCTCCTTCTATCGCGCAGCCGCATCGAGCGAGGCTGTAATTGGAATGTCTTTGACCTTTACTTCCCAAGCATCAACCCGTAGTTTCGTCTCTGTCTGCTTTAGTTTTCTTTCGAGCTTTAATTGTAGAGGACACTGTTACTTTGTAGTGCCGTGATAATGGTAGACATAAAAATCGAGCAGCGAATTAAACGGAAATTCCTTGTCAAATTAAAAAAATCGCCAACAGAATGTTTACATATGTTAAAGAGGTGTTTGGTGATAATGTTATGTGCCGCCGGAAAAAAGCACGAATGAGTAAGTCAAAATTGAAGGCAATGCTGATCGTTTTTTTCGATATCAAGGGTGTTATCATGATTGACTGGGTGCCTGAGGGTTAAACCGTTAAAAACCGGATTTATGGAAGAACGATTTGTGGATTCTGCAGCAGGACAATGTGTGAAGCACTTTTTAGCGGACAAGCGCATTGCTGTGCTTGATCATCCTCCGTATTCACCAGATCTAGCAGGATATGATTTCTACCTGTTGCCAACAGTGAAAAGTGCATTAAAGAGAAAACAGGAACACATTTTCAATCTGTTGAACATGTAAAAGCAAAAACGACAGAGTTGTTGAAATGGCTGACAGCTAATGAACTACAGGATTGTTTCGAACAATGGAAGACATCTATACAGCGGTGTACAGATAGAGGAAGAGAGTATGTTAAAGAGAATAAAATTAAATAAATAAGTTTATTTGCAATAAATGACATTTCTCGCACCAGTCTCGTTATTTAATTGCCACACCTCGTATACCAACCGTTACGGGAACTCTTCAGTCGTCCAATTTTAAATTAGTCATTATTGAAGACTGGAATAAATTTAAAAAAGTGTTTGAATTTATAATAACTTCTGAAGAATACGACAAAAAATCAGTTCAACTTGCAAGACGATTTTTGAATGATTTCGACAATTTATTTTCTCTGATATTTTGTTTGATGTTCTTGAAGGTAAACCATTTGATATTAATTTTTATTTGACCAATTAAAAAACAAGCGAAATATTAAATAATAAATAAATAAAATAAAAGAAACGATTGTTAATTATATATTAACATATGATTAAGCGCTTCAAGATTGGAAATTAATGAAAGTTAGTATTTCAGAAATTAACTAAAAATTTCTGCGTTGGTATTTTGTAAATCTTCCAAACGAATTCAAGAATTTCACAGATGGTGACCTCCTATTCTCAAACCACAACAGTCAATTCTTGCACGTTAGGGAACATGGTTGAAAGCGGCTTCTTATTATTTTTAGTTTTTCCAGTAAATTAATCTGTGATTCTACAATTCATTTGGATAATGGAAAAAATGATTATCTTTGGACCATTTTAAGACTTTTTTAATTAATGGCATGTTGGAAATATGATTTTTTTTGTCATCACTTGTATTTTTGAGATTAGGAATGTCAAAAATAATTCTTACTATTTCATCTTCGCACCATTACTTTGTACAATTATCTATATCTATAAACAACAAATCATCATATTCTTTTACGTCAGTTATATTTGCTTTTAACGTATCTTCGCCGAATTGTTTCTCAATATATCAGGTGCGCAACTAAGTTCTCGCTGTTTTTCAAGAGATGGCTCCAGTAGTAAGTGCTGGTCGATTGTGAAATAACCAAAACGTCATGAACCAAGCTTAGACATATGGTAAACAAACTGCTTTGACACATTAGTGATTTTATTTTTGCGTCATATGCTTTTGGTTGTGTGAAAATGTCTGATTTTGTGCCAAATAATCGTCATTTGCGGGAAGTGTTGCTTTTCTTCTTTCATTCGAAGAAAACGACGACTGAAGCGCATCAAGAACTCCAAAAAGTTTACGGAGATGCTGCTCTAAGTGAAACAACGTGCCGTGATTGGTTCCGTCGCTTCAAAGACGGTGATTTCGATGTCGACGACCGTTCGCGTGATGGAAGACCAACAACCTTCGAATACGCTGAATTGGAGCCATTGCTCGATGAGGATCCATGCCAAACGCAAAAAGAGCTTGCTCCAGCATTAGGAGTTACCCGCCAAGCCATTTCCCAGTGATTGCATGCGTTGGGAATGATTCAAAAACAAAGAACTTGGGTTACTTATGATTTGAAGCCAAGAGACGTTGAGCGTCGTTTTTTCGCCTGTGAACAACTGATTCAGCGGCAGAAAAGGAAGGGTGATGAAAAATGGATTCATTACAGCAACCCAAAGAGAACAAAATCATGGGGTTCGGTCGAATATTCACGCTGCGAAGGTTTTGCAGTGTATTTGGTGGGACCAAGGCGGTGTTATTTATTATGAGCTGTTGAAACCGAACGAAACCATCACTGGGGAACGGTATCGAACTCAATTGATGCGATTGAGTCGAGCACTGCGCAAAAAGCGGGCATAATATGAGCAGAGGCACGAAAAAGTGATTCTACAGCATGACAACGCTCGGCCCCACGTTGCCAAACCCGTTGAAACCTACTTAGAAATGCTCAAATGGGAGGTCCTACCCCACCCGCCATATTCCCCAAATATTGCGCCGTCCAATTATTACTTATTCAGCTCGATGGCACATGGTATGGCTAATCAGCAGTTCCGCTCATATGAAGACATCTCAAAATGGCTTGATTCGTGGATAGCCTCAAAAGACGAACACTTCTACCGTGACAGTATTCGAGCTCTGCCAGAAAGATGGGAAAAAGTTTTCGCTAACGATGGGCAATATTTTGAATGATTCATTTGTAAACATTTTTTCACAATAAAGTTGCATTTTCATCAAGAAAACAGCGAGAACTTAGTTGCGCACCTGATACATTCGACATTACTGGTCTTCATTTATATAACACTAAACTAACTCGACTGCACATGGGGAAATTTCGTCTACATATTAGTAACAGTTAGTATTATATAATTCAGTTTCCCCAAAATGTTTTAGAATGCTAACTTTGGGTAGTACGTTCATTTAGATGTTGGATAAATGGATAACCAAGCATGACTTTTAAATTAAAAAGAAATTTATATTTGAGACGTTTTACTTTATATAGCGTTTAACTTCTGTTTCGAAATAATTGCTAAACTATTGAGTTGGTTATGGTCACCCAAGCTTTTTGTTAACCATTCATTAAAGTGGCGATTTAAATTTTGTATTTACTATACAAAAAGCAGGGTAAATATAGTCTGTAAATAGTATCTAAATCCTTATATACAAAAAAACAAGTTATTACATTTAGTACTTAAAATTGAAATTAATAATTAAGAAAAAATAAAAAATTGAAGACTTAATTTATTGAACTCCAGGCTTTCAAATGATTTTGAAGTAGAACAAAATTAATAGTCCCTAATACTTTGACTGCCGCGTATATATACCTGAGTATAAACAAGTCAGAAATAGATCGCCTCATGTAGTATAATGTACGTGGTGAAGCTGCACGAAACTTGAATCAGTTCGTGTCTTTTTTTCTTCAACAGAAATCACCTTTTCTGATTCCAAATGAAAATCGAACTTTAATTAGAAGTATTACATATCCAATAATAAAATGACATCCACTTTTTAAATATATAATTTATGTGAATTTACTAATAATTATAGTTTCGTTAAGTTTAACCATGTATGGTATCCATTTCACGAAACTTCAGAATATGTACATTAAACGATTAAACTTCTGATTTATACATCTACAGAAATACGGCAACCATATGCGTAATTCATGCCAATCGTAACAGACAAGGATGCATTTATGAAACATTGCGATCTGTAACTAAAACTTCGTACCAAAAATTTATATGCGTAACTTTAATGCGGCGTTATATAAGAGAGCTTTATAAAGTTTAAATCAGGAATGTTTTCCGATCACGTGATCACTGTCGTATGAAATAAGATGTCGACAGGAAGTGAGGATGTCAAATTAATACTATATTTATATTGTTGTTAGATGCGATAATGTACTATATACCTAACCTGTAAATAGCAAATGTAAAGATAGGTTACCTACGTGTAAACTTACGAGGATGATGCAATAAATATGATAAATTAGCTGTTAGCACAATAATAAATATAACAGCGATAAAATACAAGGAATATAACAATATCGGAACCGTAGAAAAGAAAAATTTCATATGTCATAAGTCAAAAGACTATTTTATCTGCATTATACGTGACACATGTGTGCATAACACACATGCTCTGCATATGTTTGTTTCTATTTCTTCACAAGTTTTTGACAAGATGTCGCATGTAACTCTATTAGAAAAACGTTTGCGCCCTTTCTTTCTTCAACACATGTGACTACCGAAGAATTAGACAAATGCCGGTATATGTTCGTATTTTGCAGCGTTACTGATACACCGGCAAACTTTCGTGGTTTGTAGTATATCTAGAGTTGTTCGTATCAGTATCAGGTCGTCTTGTAGCGATAATCAAATTCGAGCGAATGCATGCTCTCGAATTGGGCATACATACTCCCGCTCCTGTCGGGCAGACTTGTCGGGAAGGCTCTATTTATAAAAGGTTCACCTGTAATTAGATTGAATACTTTATTACTTGACTCTACTACTAAATACGTTTTTAAAATTATCCCTTTAATATTTAAGGTGTTAGACTTGGACGAAACCCTTGTCCATTGCAGTCTTCAAGAATTACCGGATGCCAGCTTTCACTTCCCCGTAGTTTTTCAAGATTGTTCCTACACAGTATACGTGCGGACTAGACCTTTCTTCAAGGAATTCATGGAAAAGGTGTCGCAAATGTTCGAAGTGATACTGTTCACCGCTTCCAAACGTGTATACGCTGATAAACTTCTAAATCTCTTAGATCCGGAGAGGAAATGGATTAAATATAGGCTATTTCGGGAGCATTGCGTTTGCATTAACGGAAACTACATTAAAGATTTGTCAATACTGGGACGAGATTTGTCGAAAACTATCATCGTCGATAATTCACCACAAGCATTCGGATATCAGGTAAATATATTTTGTTACTTTTTATTACAAAACGAAACTATTAAATACGTTACAATATTTTAGTTAAATAATGGTATACCCATAGAGAGCTGGTTTGTAGATAGGAGTGATTCAGAATTAATGAAGTTATTACCATTTTTAGAAAATTTAGTTCAAATGGTAAGTAATAATATGGATGGATGCGGTTATTTTTGATATAGTATATCTGTATCCATATATATATATATAGTCATGTGCATGAATAATAAATAAATAAAAGAAATTCAGGTTTATTGAACTCTTTATTTCAACATGTTGCATAAATATAACAATAAATGAATAGGTTAATACCAAAAAGAAAATAAAACTGTTTATATTCTAAGACAAACAAAATAATTGTGCATTGAAATAGCAGTCATGCCAAAATACTAACCAAGTGTCATTTTTACTTACTTAATTGGATTGAAAGACTTAATATTTTGTTGCTTGACCTTTCTTGTTTATCACTTCTTGACACTTGTAGGGCAACGAGTTCACCTGTTGCATACATGTCTCTTCTGAAATTGATTGCTATTCGGCTTGGCATATTCTCCACAGATCGTCAATATTTTGCGGCTTAGCAGCAGCTATAGCCTTTTTTAACTCTACCAATAAATTTTCAATGGGGTGTCCGTCTGGCCAATCCAAAACGCGAACGTTATTATCTCGAAACCATGTTTTCACTTTACAAGAAACATTCTTCGGATTGTTATCCTGCATATACAATCATCTCAGAGGCATTTCTTCCTCTGCATATGGTAGAAGCACAGTTTGTAATATGTCTACATAGGTACTAGGATTCATTATGCCTTCTATCTTGTGTAAAGAGCCTAAGCCATTCTACAAAAAACACCCCCCACATCATGATACTTGAGCCTCCGAATTAGACTATCTTTTTGGTGCACTGGGGTTGAAATGCTGTCAATGGTGGTGTTTTCGTACGTGTCGTTGCTATGCAATGGAATTAAATAAAACTATTTTCGATTCATCGGACCACAGTAGATTACATATTACAGCAGAAATGGATAATTAAAAAATTGTTTAATTATTCTGTGACAGACAGAACTTTATACGTCTGCGTTTAGTACTGCCAGGTGTGGTACTGCTATTTTAATGCATAGGCAAATAAAAGCGCATGACTAGAAAACTCAGTAATTTTCCATATATATTCAGGGATTTGAAATTATTTACAATCCCTGAATGTATATCGTATTCAGAGATTTTAAATAATTTTGATATAGTTGCATCAGAATATTGTACGCTGTAAATGTTATTTGTAAATATAAATTTAGGACTGTTCTTTTCGTGCACATGTTATATACATACATACATACATACATACATATATATATATAGTAAGGACTGCATAATCGACCGTACTCTTAATATCTTAAACGAAACTATTATCAGGTATATCGGTCTGTTGAACAAAGACTCAAACAATTTTAGTTTTTCAGTACTCTATATTTCGCTGCCAAACCTCTACAGCTTCCTCAGGAGTGCGAAACTAACAGGAGTCGTATACTGGCTGATTCAAAATAATTGTATAAATAACTTTCAATTTTAATTGTAAACTTAAACTTAATTTTGCTGTAGTTGAGTTTTATTCTATTTTACAATGTATTTTAAAATTAAAATTGAATGTTATCCATACCATTATTTTGAATCAGCCAGTGTATGACTCGTTTTAGTTTCACACTTTTGAGGACGCTGCAAAGGTTTGGCAGCTAAATATAGAATATTGAAAAACTAAAATTGTTTGAGTCTTTGTTCAAAACAAACCGATACACCTGTATTTGCTTGTTAATTTTTTTAATGAAAAAGAAATATTGAATTATTGTATTTTTAAATATTTTGTAAAAAAATCTAGTGTCAATTATTGCTTGACATTCATTACAGTTTGATAAAACTCCACAGGTTTAAAATACCAACTCAATTTGGTTTTAAGAATGCTGATGTATTGAATACACAAAACTGTTTCTGTGTATGAGATCTGTGTATATACTTCCATATTAAATTCATATTTTTTTGTTACTAAAATCTTATTTAAAAAATTTTGCATTACTTGCAAATAATCTTATAAGTAAGCCAAATTTACATAACAATTTAGGTGTTATTAAACAGGATATTCGTTTTTTATCTCCATATACGAATCGGTTAAATTGACAATGTTGTTAAATTCGAGAAGTATTTAATAACATTTTCTAATTCGAGAATTAAGAAAGAATGAAAATGCTAAAATTTTCAATCGTACATAACTTCGTAACGATTGAAAATAAAACAAAACTAAAAATGTCATCTGGTAGACATTTTTACATATAATTTATTAATCTCAATCAAAAATTCATGACATACTTGACTTTCAAGATCTAGTACAAACTTATTTTTTAAAATACTGACTCTAGTTGGCCATGGCTACATTGAAATGCTTATTTTTGCTGATTTCATAGATATAAGGTGTGGTATAGTTATCCTTTTATAGATTTTTTGTTATAGCAGAAATAATTCACATAAAATTGATAAATGAAATATTGGCCAGGTAGGATTTGAAGAACTATTTTAATGCTGAAAAAAGAAAAAGAAATATAAATGATTACAAATAATAATAAAACTGAATAACATATTTATTAAGAATAAAAAAGATAAATGACTACAAACAGTAACGAAATTGTAAAATTAAAAATATTTTGCATATAAAATAAATAAGCAATTTCTTAATATTTTAAAAGGCAATTTAAAAGAAAATGCTACGAAGGATCAGAAATTCGAGGAGTATTTTATTGCATTTGTCCTTGGCAACAATTGGAGTTTCCAACAAGACCCAAGACACTAAACAAACAGTGCGTGTACTTTGTGAATGGTTTTTATGTAATGTATCAAAGCTATATTCTCCCCAACAATTACCTGGCATTAACCCTATTGAACATGTGTGGCGTTATTTAGAAAAAGACATTCGGACACACACAAAATTTAGAGCCGTATGATTACTTTTACCTTACATCTTGTAAATGAAGCATGCAATGAATTTTTAATTAAGATTCTGCTAATATTAATAATTCTATGTAAAAATTGCTATTAGATGCTATTTTAAGTTTTATTTTATTTCACTGGTTACGAAGATATGAAAGACTGAAAATTTCAGCAATTTTAAATTGCTTTATATATCGCCAAACTTTGATGACAAATAACAAATCTAAAAATGCAAACAAATACTCCTCGGATTTCTGATCCTGTATCTTCCATATTAAGAAAGTTATCCATATACGGAGATATATAGACACCCGGTATATAAATAATAGGTTTTAGTTTTTGGATTGCATTTATATTTGATTATTTATTATTATTTCAGAAGGAGGATGTACGACCACATATTCGCAACAAATTCAAACTCTTCAGTTATCTACCACCAGATTAATTCACCTTAGCATAGACAATCTTCCAAAAATGTATGAGTTTCATGTTAAGTATTGTCGGAACTGTTGACCAACAAGGTTAAAAAAAGAATGAAAAAAGGACAAACATTATAGTTTACTTCGTATAAGATAATGATCTCTTTACTTGGGATGTGAATGTGGGTAATGGTAAAATAATATGAAAATTATAAAGTGCCTAAATTGGATTTCTTCGTAATTTTATCATATTTAAAACGATGTTAGAAATATAAATTTGTACATACAGTTAAGTACTATTATAAACTTATAAATTAGGCAGTATTTATGTTTTTTCGATTATCGACTTGTTAAAAATGTTCTTTAGAATTTAAGAAAGTTGTATATATTGCCGTGAATGAAGTGAATTATAATGATTATATCGATAAAATTAGTTATGCTATCCGTCATAGGAATACTGAGTTTAAATCGAAGCGCATAATATTTTAGAACATACTTATAGTTATAGAACCTGTTGAATTTTCAAGAAATGTAATCATTATGATTCATAACCAAAATGTAAGAGTTCATAAAAACTAAAAATTATTATGTGTGATATTATTTGAATCTCAAGAAAAAAAGAAATTAATGATTGTATAGATGATAAATATTTTTTAAAAAAGTTTACAAAAGTGTAGAACGAATTTTTATATTTTCTATGATCGAAGAGGAAACCGCTTTAATTAAAGGGTGTATTTGTTATGTAAAAAGGAAATGATAGCTTGTGATATACTGCAGCTGTTGAAGATATTTAATTTTGATTATTTCTACCATATTTGCTGTTAAATGATTTCAAAAAATCTGTTGAAATTATTTAAAATAATTTCATTTTGTAAAGAATTTTTGTTACAAATCAAAAATGTATTCATAATACAAAAAAGTTATTCCTTGAAAATAATATTTGATATATATGTTATATATATGTTAATTAAACTGAAGCATGACAAACCTTCATGAGTTAACATTCAGAACAAATCTATGCCGTCATTTTCATAAAAAAATATTTGTATAAATTTTAAAATGTTCTCTTAAGATGCGACCTAAGGTAAAGTATACATTTGAGAAATGAAGAGAAGTGTGAAGTAAGATTAAAAATTATAGTATTAAATGCAGCTCAACACTTAATCTCTACTGTTAATGTATATCGTCATAATACAAAATTTTTAAGAGACATTTGAAATTAACGTGAATTTTTGTTTCATTTTTTAAGTCAAATTCTATTGTCAATACTTTACAACATATATGTTGCATCCCCACGTCTAAAATGAGGAAATGATTACTCATTTTTTCCAGTGCTCTTGTTATTTATGCTAATCATACCTTATTGGGTAGTTATTATGTTAATTTGAATATGTCAAAATATAATTATACATGAATTCTTAATGCAGCATTTACAATTCATAATTTTAAATAGTAGATAGTCATTTTAATAATATTTCGGCATTGTCTTTCAATGACAAGGTTTTATCTTCAATCTTACGAATTAGATACTTGCATCCTGTGTTATTTCTAGTGTTACGTGTCAATACAAATTAGATAAAAGCTGTAACAGGAGTCTATGAGATACATCATAGGATTAGTAGATAAAATGTAAAAAATGTTACTTCACAAAAACTAAGTATTTTGACAATGTAAAGTAGGTCTAATATTAAGTGTCTTTATTAAATTTTCAACTATTGAACAATGACTTCAATTTGCATATGTTCAAGCAAAAAAAAGTATTAAAACAGTTGGTTAGTTTACGTGATGAGTCGTTCTTTACTTAAAAGTACTAAATTTTTGAAACAAACTAACACGTACAGATGCTGTCAGAATCTGTAAAAGGTAAATTACATTACCAACTTCAGTATTTCTTCAGTTTTCTTTTTCACCTGAATTTTGTAATTATTAATCGATGTTAAATTGCTTATAACTTAAAAGTTGCATGAGGTTAATGAATCATTGAAAGTGTTGGATAGAATTGAATAAGTATTTGAAAAAGTTATAATTATCAGAAATTAGGGTGTTCAAAGAGAACATTTTAGAAAAAAGTGTTTATTGAAAAAATATGAATTTATTTTCTCAAAATATTCAGAATAGAAGTAATAAACAGAACATAAAATATGAGAAATTGAGTTTGTATTGTTTATATTTTAAAAGAAGCAGAATAACTTAATTTTTGGTTAATTAAGGAATCTAATTTAATTCAATTTAAAATTGTTTAGTTTTCATTGGTGTTTCAATAATTAATGTGTTAAATTTTTTTGAATTTTCTTTAGGTTATCTTAGAGTTTGATAAAAAATTGCCCCTTTGGTCGTGCAATGGACATTCTCTTCAAGTACATCGATTTTATCATTTTAACTTGAGTAAAATTCGTTTGAACTAAGGATTGTCAATACCCATTTAACCAAAAAAAAATGGATTATAATAGCCATAATCTAAATATTTGAGGAGATAAAGCCTTATTTTGTGTGAGGTTTGTGCAAATTTTTTGTTTCAAATTTTACTAAATGAATATAGTAAGCATGCATTGTTGAAAGGGACAATGCATGCTTTTGTTGTTTTCAATGCAATTTCCCTCTACCAAATATTTGAATAAATGATGAATGTATAAAGAGTTAACTTCACTATCATCTTTATTTATCTTTTCAGAATTTGTGTATCATTTAAGTAACATTGGCCAGTTTAATTATTATACTTTTGATAATTGCCTTCTTTTTTGGATCCTATTATCATTGCGATTACAAAATCTGAATTTAATAATGCTATGTCTAATTAGAACTGTAACTAATCTTTCTTAATATAGGCCTTACTTTAGCATTAGAATTTCCGTTTTGTAACTTTATAATACAAATAATCAGTGATTCTATTGTATAAGCAATTCTGAAGCATTTACGTAAATAATACGATAGATTTTAAATTTAGAGGTCACAATAATTTTGTAATACGAAAAACCGAAAGTAGAATGCAGTATATTAAGACAATATAATTTTAGGAGCCACAGTATGCATTTGTTTTTGTGTTCAGGGAATAAATATGATTTTACCGAGTTAAGTGCCCTATACTATAAAAAATTAAGCTTGTATTTTTTGTGGATATCTTATATACAATGTGTATACTTTTATTTACATTTTGATGCATTGGTAAAAATCGCTGATTTGGAGTTTATCATAAATTGTATTTGCAGAGACTACCGTTAATTATATGTATACAGTATAACAAATTTGATAGAGCAAAGGAACTGTCTATATAACCAGTTTTATACGTTATTCAGTTTTAATTGTGGCGAAATTTAATTTAAATAATTAATTTGGAATACGTGTTAGTGCTCTATATTTAATGGGTAAAGACAATCTTTCTGTATGATCTGAATTTGTTTCTGTTATGCTTTATTGAAATATATTTTTAATAATTTCAACAAGTCCCAAACAAAAAAGAAGTATAAATATTGTCCTTATATTTAAGTGAATGCTTTTTATTTGTTGGTCACATGTTCCGCAATGAATACCTATTTAGAAGTGGAAAGTTAAAGTTAAGATCAATTAAAGATATGCAGAAAAAAAATTTCTAGATAAATGCAAAAGTTAACATTCTATAGGGAACAATTAATTATGTAGTTGATTTCTTGCCATCCTATAAATTTAATATACATATATAAATATATAAATAATTAGTTGTATCATAGTTGATATTTAGATTTAGCAATATATTGTGCACAAAATATAATATTTGTTGTTTTTGTTAAATAAATTTTAAAATAACATAAAATATAATACATGCATTATTATTACTATTTCTATTATTGTGACATAAAGCAACTTAATACATGTTAGAGTATTTGTTTTATATTTTATTGAAACTACTGTATCATTTGTTTTCATATTTTATACAAAACTAAAATGTCTCACTTGCGAAACATAATATTTAGAAACGAAGTATATTCTTTTGTATACTTTTATAAGTGTACTTATTTTTCCTTTATTTTATATTGTCTCTTTTTATTGCTTTTTCTGAGCTGTTTTATGAAAAACTCAATAGAAAAAGGCTAATCGTATTTAAACACATTTTATATTTATCTTACAGTATTTTAAGTTTTGTTAAATCATTTGTTACGTATATATATTGTATAGCACATATATTATGAAGAGGAAGAAAAAAAGAAAAAACTGTACATGTTAAATGATTTGAGTATTTGAGTTGTTAATTTTTTATATTCTTATTTTTATTAACTTTTTTTTAAGTTACTTTTGTTACATATATGTTATATATTATATATATAAATAAATATTGAGTATTTTACATTTATTATCTTCCTTTGTTTTATTGAGAGTGCAATTTTAAAAATTCTACAGAAATATATATATAAACAGATGTTTCATAATATTTTTAATATATCGAATTATTATTAGACTGAATTTATTTTATTTTTAGTTTTATGGAAAATATTTTTTTAGTGTTGCTTGTAAAATTATATTTACGTTTATTCTGTACCACTATTGGTTCGAATAGTTAATAGATAAACAGCATCCGTAAGTAGTCAACTGCCAAAATGGAAATTTATACATTTCCTAGCATTAGGGGCAATGTTTTCTTTTGTTGTGAATGTAACTTCTTGTGTTTTGTAGGTACTAATTGATTAACGTTCTTGTCAACACCAGTTATATTCTTTATTTAGAGCTATTTACGGTCGTTCTGATAACTTCTGTAAAACGATTGTTAGTTTTCAATGAAAGTTTTGATCAGATAATTTCTTGAGGAAATGGTTTATTAAAGTTGCTCACAAGAGTTTATAGCATACCTTGCGCTTGTGAGCAATCGCCCTGTATCCGGGTTAATTTTCTAGGTAAACTGATCTATCTGCCCAAGACAGTGTGCGTTTTGGCTTTTGACGGTACAGATCGCGTACGGAATTTGTTTCGTGCTGGTTTTTGCCGTAGTTATCCAGGTGCGACATTGTTTATCTGCTGATGATGACAACTTAGTTGTCGAAAAATACGTATACAGCGTACGAAAATTAATGTGGAAAGGGGTTATATATCAACCTTAAGTGATTAAAATAGGTTTGATTCCTTTTTATTTCATGGCCTCTGTGAGTAGAGAATGTAGCATTATTAATTGCTCTCTCTAACTATACGGCTTTCATTATTTTTTGTCCTAAATCTACTGTAATACAGCTTTTTTTAAACAGGTCTGTTACTCACGCATATTTTCTATTACTTATTTCTTCCATATGTACATATCCGTAGTTTTTATCAAGATGCCAAGCTGATTAGTCTGTATGATGCGAGTAAAATTTAAAATTCAGAACTCATCAATTTTTGGTAAGTACAACCTTACTCTTTTGCCATCATGCTGATATATATTTAAAAGCTAAATAAGTTTTGAAGGTTTCTACTTATTAAATTTTTATTTCATATTTTAAGTAAATTATTTAACTTAATTTTTGATGTTCATTATGTTATTTTTATGGTTTCATATAACATTTTTCTATCTATGAAATAATAAAGTCATTTTCATATATTTAATTTTATACAAATACATATAATAGTACAAATAACATTACAAATTTAATACAAGAAATATCACATTTATAGCTATAATATATATATTTATAATAAATTACAGTCTTTATATATACACGCACATTCTTATTGTACATACATTTATCTACCATAAGGATGAATCTGAGTTGCACTTTTTATGTTTGTTTTTATAGCTGAAGGAGCTTTATTCATTGTCATTGATTGTGTAGCTGGTGGCATTTGCCCTTGTCCACTAGCACTACCTGGCCGGCCCTGTGGAGCAACCATCATACTTCCAGTTGGTTGACCAGGTTGTCCATTTGAATTTGGTACAGGCTATTAATTATACAATTGCATTAAATTGAATTATTAAATAAAGTCAGTTTACCTTTAAACCTTTACCCATACCAACTGCAGTAACTAATAGGTGGGTATCTGACACACTTGAATGTTGTTGTGCGTTACCCCTAGCTGATGATTCAACTTCCCATTCTTCCCTGGCTTTACTTACAATATCCCAAATATGCGTTACAACTTTTTGGTAAGCAGCAACTTGTTTCTAATAAAAATGTACATATAATGCATTATGTCAAATTTTTATGTAAAAGAATATACCTGAGCATTTTCATATGCTACAGTAGCTGCTTTATGTTCTAACTGCATCATTTTATTTTCAGCCAAAGGTTCTAATTTAGTTCGTAAATAATCTGGAACTAAATCATGTGCAAATGTCGTTACTCTATGTTCTGTAAGTTGAGCCAATTGTTCATCTCTTTCTGGCGATAACATCAAGGGAAGTACTGTAAAGCTTCTCAGAGCAGGACATTTATCGTGGCTTAATATTTTTGACAGAGAAGTTAACTGAAACATCAAAATTTAATATGTAATAAATATTTGTTAATATATTTTCTACTCACATGGCCAGATAATAACGCGAAATTATCGAGAAATGTAGGCCAATTTAGTGTTTCATACTCATTTTCCACTTTAAATATCATAGCTGCAATGGACGTTTTCAAATCATTTACTCTTTGTATAATTGAGTCTAAAGCAGATTCTAATTGTTTTTCTTCTCTTTGCATTTTCGTTAGTTTAGTAATGAATTGATTTAATTATTATTTGATCTACAGTACACTAACCATTCGAAACAATATTTGCATAAAATATTTTATTTTTGTGTTGGCAGATAAATCTGGCAACATAAGAAATAACACTATAAAATGCACTAATGAATAAACTTTCAAAGTATTTTTAATGTAATTATTGCCGTCTGACCAATGAATTAATAACTAAAATTAAAGAATTCTGCAACTACCAAATATTAGACCTCTAGAATTCCTATATTTTCTAAGTGTATGATGGTTATTGTTTAGGAAAGTAAAAAGATTGAGTTTATGTTCGAAGTATAAAAGTTTTGAATTTAGCCTACGTAGTACGTAAATATTTCTGAATTTGCGAAAATACAAACTTACAATTTTTTAAAATTGAGAAAAAATCCATTCGAAACTCCACATTTTGATATGGTTTTTAATTTATTTTCTCAGGATGAAGCCAAAAAGGTTTAGGTAAACTTCGACTTGAAAGTAGTTTTAAGGACCTTCGAAAATATCAACTTGTGGTTTCACGAGTATTTGTCAGTAACTTTTAATAAATACCAATTTTTGCCCCTTTGTAAAAATTGAGACTGTCGTCACAATAAAAATTTTTAATTTAGTCATCGTTGTATGTCCTGTTTATGTATTATTTTTTTTATAGTCAAATCGTTCAAACTTTAGCGGTAATACATTTAAATATTTGTTTTATTTGGGCAAATACTGGAAAAAAATTGTCTTTATTTTTTTTTTAAAGAAAAACACTTACTAGGAAATCCAATAATTAGCATTTTTAAGTAGATACATAAAGGTATTTTAGTTATAAGAGTAATTTTATTTAAAGATACATAAATCTATCAAAAAATAAAAACATTATAATTATAAAAAAATTCTTAACTGGCTAAATTTTTGGATACAAAATTTGAATAATTAACAAATTGATCAAGGTATTCCAGAGCACATTTATAAAGAAACGAAAACTCGCTTGACGAACAAACTTTTTTCTGTTCTGTCTTACTGTTCGTACGGCCGAGCAAACATCACAGAACAAGTATTTGTTCTGTTTTAATTTTGTCGATTACAAAGCATAATGATACAAAAAATCCACTAGCTCGTACACCATCACTATAAACGAATATAACATTAAAACTTTTGCTTTTTTAAAATTTGAATTTCGCTTACTAGCAGGTAATTAGTATTTTATCGCTTGATCTTTCTAAACGATTTATTTCTTCGTACACTTTCAATAAAATTTTTGTAGTTTGAGGATGAAGCAAATCATAGTACCAGCCCTTAAATTGCAGTAATTTTATAGACACATCTTCTTCCTGTAATTAATGTAAAAATGTGATATTACAATAGTAGCTCGTGTAACAAGTGCACAAAGTAATACTTTTTGCAGAAGGGCAGAAATCTTCTTGGTTTTTAATACAAAAAAGTGTGAAAATCCACAGTTTCAAAAAAAGAACAAAAAAAAACAAAAATTAGACCGTTTAAAAGGAATTTTATGAATGTCTTACTAAAGTATAGACGGAAATTTCAAGTTTTAGTAAATAACTACTATATACTTGAAGTATTTTCCCCAGACAGAATCAAAAAGTAGGAAGTGCAGTTATTGTTACCTGACATAAATTATAATTATTGGGATATGTCCCAAGGAAACTACAAAGTCAGCAAACGAGGGAAATATTAGGATACAAAACTTCTAATAATGCAAAAGAAAGCTGACGAGAGGATTGGAAGGGCGTAATTTAATATGGGTAGAAATTAAATGAAAAGCAAGACATAAAGACGATTGGAAAAAAGACAATGGATAATACAACGATGAAAAAAGTATACTAACATAAAACACATAGTGAAAAGAATGAGAATACGCTACTATTACTAAAGCAAGGGTAATTTTGGTTTCGGAACAAGTTTGCCGCCTGTTCTCATAAAGGGTTTTCCAATAGGGACTTGACAACTTTTAATTCAATTTGTGAACACACCCTTTCACTAATCATCGAACTGTCACTGTCAATTTATTCAGTAAACTTAACATTTTCATCATGGTAAAGTACACGAACGAACAACGTCTGCAAATTATAAAAATTTACTACAGAAATTCAGAGTCGGTGACCGCTACTTTAAGAGCGTTAACTCCAATTTTCGGTCGTAATTCTCGCCCTAGTAGGCAGGCAGTAACAAGTTTAGTGCAAAAATTTGAGTCTACGTATTCGTTGTGTGATGTTGCCGTGCCAGTGAGACAACGGGTTGGTCGAAGTGCCGAAAATATCGCTGCCATTGAAACGTCCGTAGCAAATGATCCAAATCAGTCAATTCCACGGCGTTCTCAAGAGTTGGGCATCGCCCAGACCACTTTATGGCGAATTTTGCGTAAGGATCTTAGTTTACACCCATACAAGATCAAGCTGACTCAAGAATTGAAGCCGATGGACCATTTGAAGCGACGTACGTTCTCCGATTGGGCTCTGGAAAAGATGCGCCAAGATGATCAATTTCATCGCAAAATCATTTTCAGTGACGAAGCTCATTTTTGGCTCAATGGGTTCGTTAATAAGCAAAATATGAGTTACTGGTCGGGTGAAAATCCACATATGCTTCATAAAACACCACTTCATCCACAAAAAATAACTGTTTGGTGCGGTTTGCATGCCGGCGGCGTCATAGGGTCATATTTTTTCGTCGACGATAATAATCGTCACGTTACTGTGAATTGTAATCGTTATCGCGCCATGATTACCGATTATTTTTGGCCCGAATTGGAAGATATGGACTTGGACAACATGTGGTTTCAGCAGGACGGTGCCACAAGCCACACAGCACACGTTACAATCGATTTATTGAAGAGTAAGTTTGATGAGCGTGTTATCTCAAGAAATGGACCAGCCGATTGGCCGCCTCGTTCGTGCGATTTAACGCCTCTAGACTTTTTTCTTTGGGGCTACGTCAAGTCTTTGGCCTATGCCAACAAGCCGACAACGTTGGAAGAGCTCAGAGCCAACATCGAACGCGAAATAGCAGCCGTTTCGGCCGAATTGTGTGGCCGAGTCATCGAAAATTGGGTCCAACGAATCGACCGCTGCAAACGTGCCCACGGTGGCCATATGAACGAAGTCGAGTTCCATTCATAAATGTTTTGATTGTACTTCAACCCGATAATAAAGTTTTTGAAATATCTCAAATGGTCTGCATTTTATTTTGAAAAAAAGTTGTTAAGTCCTTATTGGAAAACTCTTTACAATAGAGTTACGAACAAAAGAAGGAATTGCTGGACATTTACTCAATAGATATATAGTTAATCATTATGCTTTTTCTAGAATAATTTACAGCTACAGAAAAACAAAATTGACTTTGACATTATCAAAATAACAATAAAAGATAATTTTGAAAAACAAACTCTCCTTTGTATACTTATTAAAACGCTAATTCTGTATACTTATTACTTATTGAAACCGTCTTTAAATTCGTGAGGGATTACAAAAACAATTGGGAGACATACGGGGTATGGCAATTAAATAACGAGACTGCGCTCAGCCGCATTGGGCGAGGCTGAAATTAGAAGAAACAACCCGTAGTTTCGTCTCTCTGTTTGCTTTAGTTTACTTTCGCGTTTTAATTGTAGATGACATTGTTACTTAGTAGTGCCGTGATAATGGTTGACATAAAAATCGAGCAGCAAGTTAACCTGAAATTCCTTGTTAAATTATGAAATATCGTCAACAGAATGTTAAAGGTGGTGTTTGGCGATAATGTTATGTCACGTGCGCGAGTTTTTGAATGGCACAAATGGTTTTCTGAAGGTCGGGAAGAGGTCGAAAATGATGAAATGGTCGACCTGTGAGTGCAAGAACTGAAGTAAATGTTCAGAAAATTAAAGAAATTGTGCGGAAAGACCGACGTCTGAGCATTCGGATGATTGTCGATATGGTAAACATGAACAAAGAAACAGTGAGGCACATTTTGCATGATGAATTAAGAGAAAAGAAAAAAAGACAATCGAATGAATATTTGCTCTGACATCACAAAACAACTCACCAAACTTGCACACAAAAATCATCACATGTGATGAAACTTGGATTTTTCAGTATGACCAGGAAACAAAGCGTTAATCGATGCACTGGAAAGCCGCCGGAAAGAAGCACGAATGAGTAAGTCGAAATTGAAGCAATGCTAATCTTTCTTTTTTTCGATATCAAGGTTGTTATTATGACTGACTATTACTGAGGATTAAACCGTTAATCAGAAATACTACAAAAAGTCCTAATCAAGCTGAGGGAAAGTATGAGGAAGAAAAGACCGAATTTGTGAAAGAACGGCTCGTGGATTCTGCATCTGGACAACGCCCCAGCTCATAATGCCCTATCTGTGAAGCAGTTTTTAGCGGACAAGCGCATTGCTATGCTTGATCATGCTCCGTATTCGCTAGATCTCACACCATGTGACTTCTACCTGTTCCCAAAAGTGAAAAGTGTATTAAAGGGTACACATTTTCAGTCTGTTGAATATGTAAAAGCAAAAACGTTGAGTTGTTGAAGAGGCTGACAACTGATGAACTACAGCATTGTTTTGAATAATGGTATACACGTTTACAGAGGGGTGTAGTTAAGAGAGGAGCATATGTTGATGGGGATAAAAGTTAAATATAAGTTTATTTGCAATAAATAATATTTCTCACACCGTTGTCGTTATTTTATTGCCGTATGTACATATAACTACGACAATCACTAACCCTATTATCAAAATTTTTAATTAGTAAGTAAATAAAATATTCGATATTCTTCTTCCTATTTCATTATATATCACTTTTTATTTATTCATATTAATTGTTTAAATTATGCTGAAAATTCTATCTTAATTCTCATGATATTTCGTATTCATTTCTAAACAATCTGTTATAGGTCCTTTATCAAAATATTATAGTTTATTGCAATTTCAATATTTAATCTTTTTATTTTATAATTATTATTGAAAAATTTTTTTTATAAATAATTTTTTTAAGCATGAGAAATAAAATCAATCTGTTATGAATGTTCAGTAATTTTGTACTAAAGTAAAATAAACAACTATATCTCTTTCTAAAAGAATTGAATTGTTTTTGTGTGATTTAATAAAACATACTCCAACAATACTACAGTTACAATAAAAAATTTAAAGATTCATTTATCTAAATAATAAAGAAATATTATATATAATAATGTAATTGATAATATCATATAATAAAATCAATGGGTTAATCAGGTTTCATATTTAAATAACATTGTATACGTGTAATTAACATTTGATCATTTAATAGAATTTCTATTAACTTAATAAATTTATCAACAACATTTAATAACAATAATCAATTCGCTAATAAGTTTGAGTACTGACCTGTACTTATTTATCAACATTTTAGTAGGATTCAAGTTTATTAATTTATTCTATTCAAATATCCATACTGCTTATTCATAAGCTGGTAAACGTCATTCATTGATATTAAAAGATTAACGAGATTATAATAAACTTATAACATACTTTTAATTCATTATTTATATTTAAAATTATATAAGATGTGTATAGAATAAAGTAGAATATCTAATTTAATTATGAAAATGTTCATATTATTTAAATTAGACACGAAAAGTTAGTAATAACATTTACAAAATAATTTTGAGGGAAACGAGATTATAAATAACAATTGAAGAAATGAGGAAGAAGAAAGCTTAGTAATTTTGTATGAGAATTGATAAGATTTTACTCAGAGATATAATTGAAGTAAAAATGGTAAATCTGCGTTATTTGGATGATAAAATTATTTAAAAATTTTAATTAACGAACCTATAATATGCACCATTGTATTCATTGGTATTCAATTTTTTAATTAACCTATAATGAAGATTAACCGTATACTTCCAGGGAACCAGTATTCAGAACGTGTAGAACCATTATTAACAGTCCAAATTTTGTTACCTTTTGAACGAGTCCTAGAATTCCATCTTAATTCGTCCTTGGAAAAAGTCCTATTGTAAAGAAATGTTTAATGTTATTGGAAGTTATAAGGTACCTAAACATAGCTGTTTGTAAACAAAAGTCATTGAATTATATTACTGGAATTAATAATGTAAAAGATAAAGGCCTAATTTAATTAAAGTATTATTTAACAAACGCAGTACTGAAATTAATTTTAAAGTAAAGCTCAATCGCATGGTTATAGAAACAGAACATAACCGTATTTCTTAAAGCACTATATCTAGCTATTTGTTTATTATGTTGCATGTAATAGATATTTGAATTACAATAACATTATTTACCATTAGTTTATTGAATTTTTTCTATTAACACAGTTTGAATATTTTAACATTTTAAATAAGTTAACTACTTAAATAATTTGACCAGGGAAATTGATTAACATCGTATAATTAAACTTATTCATGATGCAACCCAAGTTACATACAGATTAAAGAATTGTATACCCTCTAATTTGTTTTCTTACTGATCAATATTTAAAAAAAAATAAAAAATTATTCATTTATTTAATTCATTATTTAGATTTTAAGGCACTCTTAAAGTTGCGACCAACGACTCAGAATTGTGGTAGAAATTTTTAATAATTTCCAAACGTTGCTCATACGTAAACTTCACCATGATAAAAGTGTTAACCTTGACTGACGGCTTGACGTTGACAGATCATGAAAAACGTTCAAGGGTGCGTTTGTATTAAAAGATAAAATTGTTATTTCTCTATTGGAAAACCTGTTATAACTGAATAGTTTCCCCTTTTAAATACAGCAAGTAATTATCATTCGTTATTTGATAATTTAATGTGTTCTCATGAGCCTTTAATATTATAAATGAATTATTTATTAACAAAATTGTGCTCGTTACAAAAATAGATTTTTTTGCGCTTATCATATGGTAATACGTAAATTGAAGTAAATAAAAGATTGAACAGGAAAATGGAAACCATAATTTGGTACGTAGACTTCCGCGGTCGTGGTCCATGCTATCTGCTTCTGGGTTTCCGGGCTGGAACCGCGTCACTAGTATACGTCGGCAGTAGTAACGTCGGCAGATATACTAGTGACGCGGTTCCAGCCCGGAAACCCAGAAGCAGATGGAAACCATAATTTTAAAAACGAAAGGGTAGGCAAAGATAAATATAAAATAATAAATAGGATTAGTCTTTAGAGTATAAAGAAAGACAACGAAAATATAATTTCGTAATCAGGAAACGACAGACAAATCAAGGAATGACTAAAAGAACACAAGGGACAAATATGAACTACCGATAAAAAATAGGAAAATAAAGAAACAAGGAAAATATAAAATTCTTAATGTGTAAATATTATAATTAGAACGTCAATGGTAGATAACTACTCATATCTTAGTTTGGGCGTTTAATCAGTGCTCGTAAAAAATGAGCATGGCGCAATAAATTTTAAATTAGGAAACCACAACATGAATCACATACGTCATCTTTCGAAATTTCCGTTGAAATATTTGCAAACACAAAATGTATTTAACACTAACCATGTTTATACAAACGAGATAATTTGCTTAGAAAAAGGAAATATTACCAGATACTAAATAATATATCAAATATTGCTAATTGATTATTTCACGGTCGAAAATACATCTTCAGCAGAAATACAGGTTTGCATATTGATATGATTCGTCGTCAACCATCGAATGTCTTTAGTTTAGTCAAAATGATTTCCTTTCATTTCCAAATACAGCTTAGGGAATAAAAACTCACAATGAGCTAAATCAGATGAATACCGGACGTGTAGAAATAAAAATTTAAATTTATGGTCAAAAATAAGTGACAAACGACGAACGATGAGGGAGCATTATTACAGAGCTATGGTGGAAAAATTGAAAAAAAAACCATACATTTTACTAATGATACTTATAGTTTAGACAGTCATAAAGAGTAGATCTGGAATATTTTTAAGAATTATAGAATTCTAATATATATATATTCAATTAAAAAAAGATTTTAATATATTCGGTAATTCCGTTGTTGAATTTTTATACATAAGATATTCCTTTATTACTCTTCTTCCGACTTCTTTGGTATTTTGAAATGGTATTTAATATTCTATACGTTTCTATTAAAGGTAAAAACAATTTTAGTATTCAAATATACTTATTCAAGATTTTATTATTGCTGCTAAGATAAGTGAAAGTATACTCGAAATTTTCTAGATAAAATTCATATCCGAAATAAAATATTCAGTCAATTGGTCGCTACATTGCGTAATAGCATGAATATTCATTTCGATCTAACACTACCGGTCATATTTATTTGCCCACCCCAATTTTATGTGTTTCCTGAAATACGGATTACACAGGGTAACAAAATGAAAAAAAAAATTTGGTGCCGGAAATCTAACATCTGATTTTAGATGTTTTTAATGTGCTGATTCCAAAAATGTAACCAGATTTTTTCTATCAGCTCTAGTTTTTGAGATACAGGTTACAGGTTAATTGATATTTTTTTCTGATAAAGGACAACAAATAAAGAGATAGTACTTAATCGTCAAAATAGAAATTGTGCCTTTGGGACAGCAGAGATAAAAATGAGCACTGGGTTAAAAAAAAATGGCCTTCAAGAGATGTCATGATTCAAGGAAAACAAAACGTGATCAACGAACCTTTGATTGCAAGAGAAAAAATCTTACTTCCGCCCTTGCATATCAAGCTAGGCTTAATGAAGCAATTTGTGAAGGTTTTAAATCAAGATGGAAATTGTTTTGGGTATTTATCACGTAAATTTCCTGGCATTAGCACGGAAAAACTAAAAGCTGGTATATTTGATGGTCCTCAAATAAGGCAACTTGTTAAAGATCCACAATTCACCACATCAATGAACGAGACTGAATCTAACGCTTGGTGTTCATTTGTTCACGTAGTACAAACTTTTCTTGGCAATCATAAAGCAGAGAATTACGTAGAATTAGTGGAAACTATGCTTTCAAATTTTAATATTCTCGGCTGTAACATGAGTATAAAAGTTCACTCCCTCCACAGCCACCTAGATCGTTTTCCAGAAAACTTAGGTGATTGTAGTGAAGAACAGGGGGAAAGATTCCATCAGGATATTAAAAGTATGGAAGATCGTTATCAAGGACGATGGGATAGCCACATGATGGCGGACTACTGCTGGAGCCTTCAGCGAGACTGCCCTAGTAAACTCCATTCTAGAAAGTCGTATAAAAGAAAATTTTTATGTGATTAGTGACTAATGTAATTATGTAAATTAAGTTTTTGCAATAAATACTTAAATCCATGTGTCTTTGTTTTTTTAACTGTCAATAGTAATATTATATATTATAATAGTTATAACGTAAAATATATACACAATTTTTAAAAAAATCTCAAAAACTAGATCTGATAGACCAAATCTGAGAACTTTTTTACATTCTGCATCCAAAAATTACCCAGGAACAGTTAAAAAATCGCAGGCACCAAAATGTGTGTTGGCCTGTATTATCTTTCGAAAAATCTGTATTATAATTATTCAACAATATTATTAGTGGAAGTAATTCTTTATGAATTTCTATGAAAACCTTAAATTGTTTATGATCTATTGTAAAGGTGTCATAAATTGGAAAAATACCATAAATATTATATAGGCTAACCCCTACAGTATTAACAGTTTTACCTACATTTCCGAAAGGTATTACCAATATTGTGTTATTGTACTAACTAATTACAATATTAGGATTTGTTATTCAAAAAGGAAAATAAATTTTATGTCAGTCATCGTTCATCTTCTGTTGTGAAAACAGTGAAATAGAGAGTTATTGTGAATATTTTAATGCAATGCCGAAGACGAAGGAATTATCTGTTGAAGTGCGTGCTATGATAATTGCCTATCATCGTACGGGTAAAAGTAATCGCGAATTTGCAAAAGAATTACGATTAAATCGCAGAACCGTTGATTATAACGTTAAAAAATTTGAAGAAAGTGGTACATTTTCCAACAAAAGAAGATCTGGACGACGCAAAGCGACGACATCTGCAGATGGCCGGCATCTAATACGGATAAGTAGACGCGATAGACGAAAAACAGCACCAGAAATTGCTGTTGAAATGAATAGAGCGCGTGCTAAACCAATTAGTGTGTCCACGGTACAGAGAAGGTTAAGGCAAGCAGGTTGATACGGAAGAATTGCTCTGTGAAAACCACTACTACGAAAGCAAAGCAAGATAAAACGACTAAATTGTGCTAAAGAACATAAGAATTGGACGATTGATCAGTGGAACAATGTGCTGTGGACAGACGAATCGAAGTTTGAACTTTTCGGTAGTAAAGGGCGAATATTCGTAAGAAAATCCGCAGGACAAAGAGTACTGCCAGAATGTATTGCGCCTACCGTAAAACATGGAGGAGGTTCAGTAATGATTTGGGGGTGTTTTGGTGGAAGATCTGTAGGCGATCTCATCAAAATTGAGGGAATCCTAAAAAAAGAAGGCTACAAGGAAATTTTAGAAAATAACGCTGTTCCTTCAGGACTAAGGATTCTTGGCGAAAACTTTGTATTTCAACAGGACAACGATCCGAAACACACTTCTAGATTGTGTGGCGATTACTTGCGTCAACTAGAAGAGCAAGGGCAAATCTCTATAATGGTATGGCCAGCTCAAAGTCCTGAACTGAACCCAATAGAGCTTCTTTGGGAAGAATTGGACCGGAAGGTTCGAGAACGTGCTCTATCATCCACCATTGTACTGTGGGAACAATTTCAAGAAGCCTGGGCACAAATTACAGAAGATACACTGCACATTTTAATTTTAATTTAAGAAAAAGGATGTGTTTCTAAATATTAATATATTTGTATGTGTTAGTAATGAGTACACAGATTATTAAAATTTTCAATTACTATTAATTGCGTAGTAGATACAATTCCACTTTCGTTATATCCAGAACTAAAAGAAATTTGATGAGATCGCGACTGTGATGTACATACAGTTTGCCACAAAAATCTTTGCACATAGAGGAAAAAATAAAAAAACTTCAAAAGATGCATTGATTTCTAATTTAAATAACCAACTTTTTCATTTTTTTCACACAATGTTTTATAAACATATGTTTTTTTAATATAATAAATAAAAAGAACTTCTATAACAACAAAAATATTCTAAGGCAGTATATTAAAAAAGGAAAATAATTCAATTTCTCTGCTGTCAAAAAAATGTTTGCGCATTTGATCAAATATTAAGCCTGATGTAAATTTTTAAATTTTTAATGCTAATATTTTGTCTGTCCACCTTGAGCATCAATTACCACTTGCAGACGTCTTCGCATTGCTTGAATAAACTTCGGAATATTATATTCTAACGGTATTTTGTGCCACTCTTCTTTAGTGAACCTTATCAATTCGTTTTTATTGGTTGGCGATCTTTTTCCTACCTTCTCTTTTAGATGAACCCACAAATTTTTGATAGGGTTAATACCAGGACTTTGGGCAGGAGTATCAATAACTTTGGCGCAGTTGTAAAGGGTTTTCCAATAAGGACTTGACAACATTTTTTCAAAATAAAATGCAGACCATTTGAGATATTTCAAAAACTTTATTATCGGGTTGAAGTACAATCAAAACATTTATGAATGGAACTCGACTTCGTTCATATGGCCACCGCGCGCACGTTTGCAACGGTCGATTCGTTGGACCCAATTTTCGATGACTCGGCCACACAATTCGGCCGAAACGGCTGCTATTTCGCTCTGAGCTCTTCCAACGTTGTCTGCTTGTTGGCATAGAGCAATGACTTGACGTAGCCCCAAAGAAAAAAGTCTAGAGGCGTTAAATCGCACGAACGAGGCGGCCAATCGACTGGTCCATTTCTTGAGATAACACGCTCATCAAACTTACTCTTCAATAAATCGATTGTAACGTATGCTGTGTGGCTTGTGGCACCGTCCTGCTGAAACCACATGTTGTCCAAGTCCATATCTTCCAATTCGGACCAAAAATAATCGGTTATCATGGCGTGATAACGATTACAATTCACAGTAACGTGACGATCATTATGGTCGACGAAAAAATATGGCCCTATGACGCCACCGGCATGCAAGCCGCACCAAACAGTTATTTTTTGTGGATGAAGTGGTGTTTCATGAAGCACATGTGGATTTTCACCCGATCAATAACGCATATTTTGTTTATTGACGAACCCATTGAGCCAAAAATGAGCTTCATCACTGAAAATGATTTTGCGATGAAATTGATCATCTTGGCGCATCTTTTCCAGAGTCCAATCGGAGAACGTACGTCACTTCAAATGGTCCATCGGCTTCAATTCTTGAGTCAGCTTGATCTTGTATGGGTGTAAACCAAGATCCTTACGCAAAATTCGCCATAAAGTGGTCTGGGCGATGCCCAACTCTTGAGAACGCCGTGGAATTGACTGATTTGGATAATTTGCTACGGACGTTTCAACGGCAGCGATATTTTCGACACTTCGACCAACCCGTTGTCTCACTGGCACGGCAACATCACACAACGAATATGTAGACTCAAATTTTTGCACTAAACTTGTTACTGCCTGTCTACTAGGGCGAGAATTACGACCGAAAATCGGAGTTAACGCTCTTAAAGAAGCGGTTACCGACTCCGAATTTCTGTAGTAAATTTTTATAATTTGCAGACGTTGTTCGTTCGTGTACTTTACCATGATGAAAATGTTAAGTTTACTGAATAAATTGATAGTGACAGTTCGATGATTAGTGAAAGGGTGCGTTCACAAATTGAATTAAAAGTTGTCAAGTCCCTATTGGAAAACCCTTTATAATAACCAGGACCTACATAAATAAGATTTATGTTTGAGATCATTATCTTGATAATATTTGTATTTAAATTTATTCCAATTATCCGGGTCAATAAAACCGAATTTTTTAATGCTTAAGGCAATATATATCAAGATATACTTCCTTAGTCATTATTTCACCCAAAACCCCGATTACACCAACTCTCTTGTTGAATATACAGCTCCATACCATTACAGGCAGTTTTCCAAACTTTACCGTAGGAATAAGATTTTTATTTTTTAATGCTGTCGGAAGTCGCCAAACTCTCGGTGGTCCGTCATGGTAATAAGCATCGTTTTCTCTCATCTGAGAAAATAACATCATCCCAGTACTCTTTAGGAAATGATATATGTTAGGTGGTAAATTTAATCTTTTTTCGATATTTCGAGCTGAGATCGGTGGTTTTTTACTAGCCACTCGCGAAGAATATTTGTGTGTTTGTAACACATTTCGGATGGTTTCATGAGAAACACTTAACCCAAAGTTTTTTTCCACTTGAAGAGCTAATCCTCTAGTACTGGATTGCGGATTATTTTAAATAGTTTTAATTACTTTGCTCTCAATTCGTCGCGTCACCTTTTTTGACCTGCCTGTGGATAGTTTTAACTCGAGTCTTCATCCTTTTTCAGCACGCAATATGATATTGTATACAATTCTGATTTTGAGAGAGAACATATCGCCGATTCCCCTGGCAGATTTGCCTCTATAGTAATTGAAATACACCAATTGTATAATATTTTTGGAAACTCGTTTTCATGGCATTTTTTTTTATTCAAATATGAGGTCATTAAAGACAATCGTTTTATTACTAAACGCTCTTTTAGCCCTTTCATGTTCCATTTCAGTTATAAAAAACAGCAAAATGCACAAAATTCGTGGAAAACAACGGCATTCTTGTTTTTTTTTTGTTGCCTTCATTCAATATATTAGGTACGCAACTAAGTTCTCGCTGTTTTTAAAGAGATGGTTCCAGTATAAGTACTGGTCGATTGTGACATAACCAAAACGTCATGAACCAAGCTTAGACATATGGTAAACAAACCGCTTTGACACAGTAGTGATTTTGTTTTTGCGTCATATACTTTTGGTTGTGTGAAAATGTCTGATTTTGTGCCAAATAATCGTCATTTGCGGGAAGTGTTACTTTTCTTCTTTCATTCGAAGAAAACGGCGGCTGAAGCGCATCGAGAACTCCAAAAAGTTTACGGAGATGCTGCTCTAAGTGAAACAACGTGCCGTGATTGGTTCCGTCGCTTCAAAGATGGTAATTTCGATGTTGACCGTTCGCGTGAAGGAAGACCAAAAACCTTCGAAGACGTTGAATTGGAGACATTGCTCGATGAGGATCCGTGCCAAACGCAAAAAGAGCTTGCTTCAGCATTAGAAGTTACACGCCAAGACATTTCTCAGCGATTGCATGCGTTGGGAATGATTCAAAAACAAGGAACTTGGGTTCCTTATGATTTGAAGCCAAGAGACGTTGAGCGTCGTTCTTTCGCCTGTGAACAACTGCTTCAGCGGCATAAAGGAAGGATTTTCTTCATCGCATCGTTACGGGTGATGAAAAATGGATTCATTACAGCAACCCAAAGAGAACAAAATCATGGGGACTGTCCGGTCATGCTTCTACGCCATCGGTTCGGCCGAATATTCACGCTGCGAAGGTTTTGCTGTGTATTTGATGGGACCAGGGCGGTGTTATTTATTATGAGCTGTTGAAACCGAAAAAACCATCACTGGGGAACGGTATGGAACTCAATTGATGCGATTGAACCGAGCACTGCGCGAAAAGCGGCCATAATACGAGCAGAGGCACGAAAAAGTGATTCTACAGCATGACAACGCTCGGCCTCACGTTGCCAAACCCGTTAAAACCTAGAAACGCTTAAATGGGAGGTCCTATCCCACCCGCCATATTCCCCAGATATTGCGCCGTCCGATTATTACTTGTTCCGTTCGATGGCACATGGTCTGGCTAATCAGCAGTTCCGCTCATGTGAAGACATCTCGAAATGGCTTGATTCGTGGATAGCCTCAAAAGACGAACACTTCTACCGTGACGGTATTCGAGCTCTGCCAGGAAGATGGGAAAAAGTTGTCGCTAGCGATGGGCAATATTTTGAATGATTCATTTGTAAACATTTTTTCACAATAAAGTTGCATTGTCATCAAAAAAAACAGCGAGAACTTAGTTGCGCACCTAATAAAAAGAGTAAACTTCTTTTTTTGTTGCTGTTGTAATGTGTGTCTACTTGAAAAGTATTGGCGTCTTATAGTCGTAATGAAGTACAGTAACGGAATGTGTGCCAAACAAAACAAATACGTAAAGAATTTGTTGTTGAAATTCTTGAACGAAGATAGCATTTTACATGTTCCTTTTTCTGTGCAAAGGCTTTTTTGGCAAACTGTATGTATACGGGTGGGGAGTGAAGTCTGAATGGATATTTTTATGTGTACCTTTAATGTCTTCGATTATTTCAGTCATATTCTACTTTATTTTTTTTGGTTGATGTGAATTATTTACTTTGTTACTTTAGAGTCCTGTTATTATTATTATTATTATGTATAGGATTTTGAGGTAAACCGCTTGTAGCATAACTATTCACTGTATACTTTCAAAATATATTGTGTGAAAAGCAAATTTATTTTAAAATATTACTCTTAATATAAGAAAATAATTAATCGTTTACTAATGTTTCAATTTAACAATGCTTAAACATACTAATTTTTATTTTGTCACTGTATTGGCTTCCTCATATCATCCCGTTAGAAACTGATTGATACTGTTGTGTGTTCAATTTTTGAAATTATTCGTTACTGCTAAATATATATATATATATAGTAATTATTTATAAATTTTTGTGAACAGTGTTATCAACATTTACATATGTGTCAGTAGATTTACGGAAACCAACAAAATGTGTCACTGTTAAAAATACAGTAATGTGTGTTTTTCGCCGGAAGCTGCGATTACTTTACACAGTGTAGCTTTACCCACAATATACATTATTTGATAAAAAATAATCAACAACGCAAATATTATATTCTAGTCTAACATTATTCTTCGCGATTATAGTTAAATTGCACAAACGTTATGTGTGAATCAAAAAGGCTGTACATTTTTTCGTTAAGCGTTTCTGTGTTAAATAGTGATCTATGTTAGCGAGAAAAAGTTGAGTGTGCTAGTTTCTTCGAAGAATTGACAATAATGTCTCGGTAAGTTTTTCATGTTGCCAATACAATAAAGCTCTAACAAATTCTGACACAGAAGGATAGTTATTTATTATAAGCTCAAAATACCGGCAACGATGGTTTAGAAAAATATGAACTGATACAAAAAAGTCCATCTTCTGTAAATTAATGTACATTTACTATCCTCTCTATTACTTTTCATTTAATGCATTTAGGGGAGAAACAGTTGAGTGTGCTAGTTTCTTCGAGGAATTGACAATAATGTCTCGGTAAGTCTTTCATGTTGCCAATACAATAAAGCTTTTGAAACCTCTAACAAATTCTAACACAGAAGGATAGTTATTGATAGCTGATACAAAAAAGTCCGTCTTCTGTAACATGAACATTTACTATCTTCACTATTACTTTTCGTTTAATACACTTAGGAGATCTTTTTATTTAATTCTTTTCACAAAATCTTGATTAAATCAAAATCTTCTGATTGATGCGTTTACGTCACAATGTTTTAAACGCATTGCACTTTTTTTTAAAAACTTTATATTATGTGACTCAATACTCTTACAACATATGTAGATAAGCAGTATATTTTTAAAGTACGCACAATCTAACTGGTGATTGTATAGAGTGCTGTTAAACGTCGCTATTTTCGTATATTTGTAAGGTTAAGGTAATCCAGCGTTTCGGCACTTCGCCTTTGTAGTTATCATTAGAATAGCCCTGAGTAGGATTGTTTCTTACCAAAATCACTTCTTTAATCAATTTGTCTGGAAAATTAATGCCTTGACAAGCTTTATTCATAGCAAAATATATAGTATGAGCTTCGAACGCAATCTCGAAATTTCGAATATTAACCCCACTTGTTCATTGAATTATTGAATGTCTAAATACGTTTCTGTCATGCATGCCTTGAATACCTTACAAAACTGTTTCAAAGTGTAAAGAAATTGTTAACTTTTTTTTCGTTTTTATATAGAAATTTTTATAAAATAAGTGACCAAGTAGTGTTGTTTGAATTAGTAGCCAAGACATGACTTTTTACGTCAGGAAGTGTAAGTGTAAAGTGAGATTCCGAAATGACGCAAATGGGTTAGGGCATTAGATTTTTGCTGTTGTTATTTTACAATATGTACCCTTAAATTTCAATACTGTTAAACTAATGATGCCGAAGTTCCATTATGACGTTTTTATAATGACCTCTCCCAAAATTTACAAAATATTGCTCTGTTGTAATAAATTCTGCATTCGACCAGAATCCAACAAGGAAAAGTGTGGGCTTGAGAAATAAGTGAAAATTTCTTAGTCTATATCAGTCAAATAGGTTGACTGAGATACAATCTACAATTTATTGCGAACAACATAACCGATGTGAGAATACGTATCGTCATAGCGAAAGAAAACTTTTTATTGGATTTTTTAAGTTGATTTTCTACAAGTTGGTTTCTAATAGGCCACCATAACAATCTCCTTTAACTGATTGACTCTGGGAGAGACTCTATGAAGATTATCCCCTTCAAATTCCAAATAATCGCTATTACCTTACTCACCAATGGGGATGCTTTGGTTTTCATCAGGGAAAGGTTACCATGATGTATTCACTGTTGATACTGCCGTTCGAATTAAGGAATATAACTGTTAAGCCAGGTTTCATATAGCTTAATTTTAGAATTTGTCCATATTTTAAATACGATACAAGATTCGCGGCACTCACACCTTGCCCAAATCTACGACTAAATGTGATATATGCATTCAATTTATATACTTCTGACGCTCCATTACTATCAACGATGTTAATTATTCGACCGTTCAAAATAACCTTACGTTTATTGATCATATCTGGAGTTGTTTCAGCTCTTGATCATCCTGATCGCACGTCTTGAGCGGGAGAAGCAAATAATCGCCGATGTGGTCAATTATGTTGACACAAATAACATTAAACCAATACAACTTCTCCGAGACCGCTAGAACTTACACCTTCGAACGAGAACACAGCACACACACTAATGATGAATGCTAATTGACTTATAAAAAGCAATCTGTTCAAAATGGTCAGTATGTCTCTTGATCGTATTCCGAGGCATTAATCGATCGAACCACAAACGGTGAAAAAAATCTCAATGCGTCCAACAGTGACTTCCAGCTTTGTGGTGTACTATCAGAATCTTAAAAGTTTACGTACAAAACAACTAGATTTCTTCGTTTCGATATCTCCCGGGGATTTCAACTTGGTGGCAATAACAGAGACTTGTCTTGCACCAAATATCTCAAGTTCTGAGTACATTCCATAATACTTGGCCTAAGTAATAAAATATCCAATGTCTCACCACATCGAAATATGCTACAGGAGCCCTTCAACTCATAGAACTTTCAAGTCTCGTCTAAGTAGTTTGCTGCTCGTTCGACTTGATGATTGGTTTCCACTAAAGTGCGTCATAAACAGGCAACTTGTTGAAAATGTTTAGAAGGCTGGAATGGATCAGAAGAGGGTAGCAGACGTTTCTGATTGCCATGAACTCTTGCTCACTTTAGTCATCCATCAAAACAGCAAAGCAAAATGTTACACAAACACTAGATATTTCATGTACAAACTTAGATACTAGTGCTACACAGGTTGCTTTTTTCGACTTCGAATTGTATCTTCAGTTTCTTTTTAAATGGGAAAAGGCAAAAAGTAATTGAAAAAGAATGAAAATAGATTCTGAGCCGCGTGCAATGTCTTTATTTTTTTTAATAATAAAACAATTACTTAAAATAAAACGCATTTCCTTCTTTTCAAATAATATACACATGTAGTACTGTATATTTAAAAAAGCAGTGAAAGAATTTCCAAAAATCGGCAGCCAATAATAAAATTGTCGCCCTATTTTAGAAAAATTACTAATTAGTGAACAGAAAAAATATTTGTCTATAAATATTTTAAAAGCCAAATTCACATTATACTTTCCACAATACAATATGTTTGTTTTAGGTTACCAACATATCTAGTCATGCTCTTAGCCACTGTTTTTGGACAGCATGAATCAGAGGTACCCAATTTAAGTGTTATAAAAACAGCAAGCAATGACTACTACTGTATACTTGCAAATGACAGCTCTAATTCAGCGTTGTACTGGGATTCCCAAAACGAAGGTAATACAATAAGACCTAATTACTGAGTTCGATGGTAATGAATTTGGATTATATACAAATATTAATTTCAATAATACAAAATTAAATTGAAATGACAATTTCTCAGAAATGTACTAGCAAAATTAAATTACATTTAACTTTTAATTTAGTATGTAAGTTACTTTGTTACATTTTTGATGATAGTGGGAATATGTATTTAAATAGAAATTTTAAAAATATATTTTCAAATGCTATCTGCTATATACATACTGTAATACAGCCTGTTTCAAAGAGAATATACGTATTACGAAGTATTATTTTGTCCAAACTATCGATCGCTGTGCCTCGGCTAGGGTATTGGAGAAACGAATACATAGTCTAGTTTATTTAATAGCCGCTAGATGTCTGTTGTCTTCTGTTTTTCTTGATAACCGTCATATGTTTAAAATGGCTACCTCCGCAGCAGAAATCATTTTGTGTTCTCGAGTTTGCAAAGTGAAATTCCGTGATTACATTGAAAAGACGTTTCAGGTTGAGCTACCATTTTGTATGTAAAGGAAAGAGTCCTGGCCGCCCTTGTGTTTCTGAAGAAAATGTTGCACGAATTCAAACTGCTTTCCAACGTAATCCTTCAAAATCAACTCGACGTACCAGTCGGGAGTTACGACTGCCTACAACAATTTGGCGTGTTTTGAGACGTCGGTTGGTTATGAAGCCGTACAAGTTACAGTTGTTACAAGCTCTGCATCCTGATGACAAACGGAAACGTATGGTATCTTGTAACGAGATTCATGATGCTATTGATAATGATAACAGTTTCGCACAACGCATCGCGTTCAGTGATGAAGCGACTTTCCGTGTTAGTAATCTCGTAAACAAACAAAATGTTCGAATTTGGTGTCTACAGAACCCATATGCAGCCATTGAACATGTACGAGATTCGCCTAAAATCAATGTGTTTTGTGCGATATCCCGATCATCTGTTTACGGCCCATTCTTCTTTGATGGAAACACGGTTAATGGTCACCAGTATCTCGCTATGTTACAAAACTGGTTGTTTCCGAGGCTGCACGAAGACAACTTCATTTTTCAACAAGACTGGGTACTCCCTCACTGGAGTCGCCAAGTGCGTGAATATCTGAATAAAACTCTACCGAACCGTTGAATAGGTCGTCAAGGAGCTGGCGACTTAGCATGTCTCAGCTGGGCTCCACGGTCACCGAATATGACACCCTATGACTTCTTCCTGTGGGGTTTCGTTAAAGACAACATTTATGTACCACCACTCCCACAGAACCTGGAAAAGTTAAAGAACCGGATCCGTACTGCCATAATATCAGTGACGAAGGACATGCTTGCCCGAGTATGGGAGAAATTTGAGTATCGATGTGATATTGTTCGTGTTGAAGGACATATTGACCATCTGTAATCTGAACTTGCGAGGTTGGTAAATATGTGTGTAAAGTTTCATATTCGTATGTCTTAAAGTTTAATAAATACATGCATTCGAAATACGTATATTCTTTTTGAAACACTCTGTAGTTCGAGAACATATACATATGTAGAGATTATGTATTGATAATTAAGAAATTAGTTATACTATCAATCATGAGAAAGTGGGATTTATTACGGATAATTTATGTATACAAACAAAAATAAATTGTATAAAATAATTGTTGAACTATTATATATTTGAAAACATTAATTTTAGGTATATTAGTTAATTGCATTACACTGGGAAACGAAAATTTCGTTGACCTAGATCTGACACTTGCTCTTGACTAACTCTGAGCACCTGAATCTAAAATTGACCCCTGTTTTTTGTCTATCACATCAACTTTTTAAACTACAGGATACCCTCTCTTTGAGTCATACAAAATGTGCATACAAAGGAAAATAAAGAAAAAAAATTACCGTTATCAACCACACTGTTTCAAAAAATAACTTTATTCTTGCAAAGGCCACGTACAATTTCTAAAAATTAAATTATGTTCATACAAGTAGTAAGTTCTTTTTTTCATATTAAAGTAAAAATTTTCGTTTATAGCTCTTCCTGGAATGTTCAATCCCTGAACAATCTCGCTTAATGTTAAAACAATAGTTAGCCATTATATGTACAACCCATCTACCCTGATACCATGCCTCCATGATCTTTATGTCTTGCTAGAACCGCTCACCCTGATGACAGAGTAGTTACACTAACATAAGCTGTAGAGAGAAATCTTGGCGAGATAAAAGAAAATTAATTACGGTTTTGAAATCAGCATACATATACTTTAAAACAGTGGAAAAATCGTCATTTGGAGAAAATGAGTTAAGAATAAAAGAAAACATTACAAATATGAAGACAAACGTAGCGGATAAACAAATACATTATTTATATACTTTTAGGGAAGATGTTGGGAAAGATTGTAGCAAGGAATCAAAGGGAGAAGGAGTATATATGATGAATCAAGATGATTTATATTATAATATTAATCATGCTGATAATGGAATGTTTAATGATGTAAATAAGGAGTATGTATGTGAGAATCAAATAGATTATTTAGAATATATTAATGAGATAAGGAAAGGAATGGTTATTAAGGAAGAAAGCAAAAGGAAGATGATAAGCATATTAAGGAGGAATGAAAAGGTATACAATGAGGAAATTACGTGTGCAAAATATTATACACATAAAATAGAGGTAGAAAATAATGAACCTTTAAAATATAAAAATTATCCAATACCATATCAATATCAAGAACAAGTTGGAAAAAAAATTGAATAACTCACTAACAAGGGAACACAAGCAATAAATAAAAAATAAATGAAACTTGGTAACTAAAATAGATAGTTATTGTCACTTATGTGAAAAAATTCTAATGTAAGTAATTTGCTAAACAATAATTGTGAAAAGAAAACTATTGTCACTATCTTTTAGTACTATTAAAACAGTGAAATATTTATCCCAACTTCTTTCTGATATGTTTTACCATTTTGGAGATACTAAAGCAAAAAAGCGAAGGGTTCTGTTGCCGATAAAGCACTCCAGCCCCCGAAAACGGGCGATTGAGCAGCTAGAAGAATTACCGTTGTTCTTACACTACATTAGTTTATAAACTCACCAAGTTTCATTTAAATCGATGAGGGACACTTGCCTGTGTTCCCTTGTAAGCTGGGAACTATTCAAAGATTAAATTCACACATGATAAATCCAATGGTAATTGTGAAGGAAAGTGATGGTAGTTTATGATTATGTTTAGACATGATATAATTAAATAAAAGAATTAAACCAGGATATAAAGCACCACAAGATATAGATATTCTAATCTGAGAATATGGCTGTTGTAGCCCATAGTGTTGAGTAAAACCCAGGTTTGTCCATTTCTCGTCGATCTTTGGCATTGGGCATTTCTCTCTTATACCGTATTTTGTATAAAGACATAAGTTTTAAGACTTTTAAAGTTCAGTTAACACAAAAACTCACGCCTACCGACCATTGACATCAAAGCCGTGTCTTTGCTGATTTTGTCCTTGAAATGCATCAAACTGATCCGGAATTTCATCGAAAAATCATCTTGAGTGATGAGGCCCATTTTCACCTCGGAGGCTACGTTAACAAGCAGAATTGTCGCATTTGGGACTCGGAAAAGCCAAGAATTATTGTTAAAAAGCCTCTCCATCCTCAACGTATGACTGTTTGGTGCGGTTTTTGGTCTGGTGGGGTCATTGGACCTTACTTTTTCAAAAATGAAACTGGAGCAACTGTTACGGTGAATGGATTGCGCTATCGAACGGTGATTAATGATTTTGTATGACCGGCATTAGAAGATATTGATATGAACGACGTTTAGTTTCAACGAGACGGCACTACGTGCCACAAAAGTAACGATACCATCGCTCTTTTGCGTGAGAAGTTTCCTGACTGTGTGACTTCTCGAAGAGGGGATCACAATTGAAAACCGAGATTTTGTGATTTAACACCTTTAGACTTTTTCCTTTGGGGCTACGTGAAAGGTCTATATCAACGGCCCACAATCGATTCAAGACCTCAAGGATGAAATTCGTGAAGTTATCGAAGAAATACAGCCACAAATGTGCGAATTGGTGATGGAAAATTTCATGAAAAGAATATGGTCCTGCAAGCGCAGCCGTGGCGCCCATTTGGCTGATATTGTTTTCCATTATTAATGGCATACCCTCCTCTTTACAATTAAATAAACATCCGATGATTTCGCTTAAAAGTACTCGTTTTTTTTACATGTCAAAATGAAACCTCTTATTGAAAGACCCGTTAGTATGACAGAATAGAGAAGGGTACTCCAACGTAGCAGACCAATGACCGAATATTGGTTCACCCGTCAGTAGCGGGAGTAGAGACTTGTGTTTACCTCAGTTTATATCGTATTTATATGGATAATGCAAAACATTACGCCACTGACACGGCAAATATTTCTTGCAACGTAATTGAGTCCCTTGCTCTATTCTGTTTCACTTTCTCCTTTGAAAAATTGTTTCTTCCACTTTTTAAGCTTCTTTGAACAGTGGCTGTCACAGTAGCGATATCCGCATGTAGGCTGGTTGCCTCTTTATTGCCTTTTACGTCGTACGTGATTGGTCGACGTTCGGCCAATCCAGGCTTCGTGTAATCGTCTTCCTTTACCAATTTATTATCAGCAGATTGTCGCTTGTTCGTGTTGTTTTGTAGACACTGTTCTCCAGATTATTGGGAGACGTTGTGAGTCATCACGCTTGTTCAGATCAAAATGATGTTTTTCCATTTAAGTAACTTCTCTTATAAATCTATTGGCGAAATCTTCGCTGCTTGCAAACATCTTGACGTTGTCAAAATCAATTTTGTATCCATAATATGCTTTGTCAGCGTTGATGTTACTGTTGATGTTACAGTTTCTTTATATTCCTCATTTCGAGCACTATTCTATTCATTCAGCTGCCATGACTAGCATTTTATTTCGTATACGCCTTAATTTTCCAATAATATTGTCTTTTAGGTCTAACATTCTCACGAATAGTTTCTGCGTATCCACATTTCTAGTAACAACTTATTTTCTGTTTTCAAATTGTTCTGCATAAACAAAATTTTTCAGCTTTTCCCATAAAATACAATCTAGGGGATTTAAGTCTGATAACCTTGGCAGCCAAGCACTTGCTGAAATGCAAAAGCGTGCAGCAGTATTCATTAGACATATTGAAATTTTGAAAGACTTAAAATTGCTTCAGTAACACATCCTTAAGCTGTGTCATGGAACAGCCGGTATTTATATATATATATACACACACACGGTGGTCAGAAATTCACTTATAATCGTCAAGTATGTCGATCCTATGCTTAATTCTGAGTCGAAAATCCTAATACAGAGATATTGTATTGTCAGTCGTTAAAGCACATGAGATCGTCAATGTTGAAAATATGCGACAAGAAATATTTCGAATTTGATGAAATTTTCTGTGGAACATCATGGTTTTTACTGTCATAAAATTATATAACACATGGATCAATAAGTCCCGAGACTAACCCATAGATGGCGCTCGTAGTAAATCAGTAACCACGTTTTTCTAGAGTACTAACCTTTGCTTGAAACGTTTCAAAATTTTAAGTCGATCGGAGCAGAAACAGCTGAGTTATCGAGGTTGGAGTAAAGTCGTTTTGTAGTTTGTTTAAACAATGGACAAAACCGAGTTTCGTGTTCTGATAAAACATTGTTTTTTAATGGGTAAAAACACCACGCAAGCAAAACAATGGATTGAAAAATGTTACCCGGACTCTTGTCAATCAAAAGCAACGATTTGTCGGTGGTTTGCCGAGTTTAAACGTGGTCGTACCGACACAAATGACGCGGAACGCTCGGGTAGACCTGTGGAAGCCGTTACACCGGAAAATGTGAGTGAAGTGACAAAAATTATAATGAAAGATCGTAAAGTGAAGCTCCGTGAGATTGCTGAGATGATACAGATATCATATGGAAGTGTATTTACTATCCTTCATGAAAAATTGAGCATGAAAAAGGTTTTTCCAAGTGGGTGCCGCGATTGCTCTCGATGGAACAAAAACAGCAACGAGTCGATGATTCAGAAAGCTGTTTATCGCTATTTACTCGCAACAAAAAAGATTTCTTGCGTCGTTACGTGACCATGGACGAAACATGGATACATCACTACACTCCAGAGTCGAAGCGGCAGTCATCTGAGTGGCGCACAGCTGGCGAAAGCCGTCCGAAACGTCCGAAAACGCAGCAGTCAGCTGGCAAAGTCCTGGCGTCAGTTTTATTGGTATACATATGGCGTGATTTTCATTGACTACCTCGAAAAAGGTAAATCGATCAACAGTGATTATTATATTGACTTACTGGTGCGTTTGAAGGAGGAAATCGCAAAAAAACGACCGCACATGCAGAGAAAAAAAATCCTTTTTCACCAAGACAATACACCCTGCCACAAGTCGATGAAAACAATGGCAAAATTGAACGAATTGGGTTTTGATCTGCTTCCCCACCCCCCATATTCGCCAGATTTAGCCCCCAGTGACTACTGGCTCTTTGCTGATCTTAAAAAAATGCTCCAGGGAAAAAGATTTGACTCAAATGAGGAGGTCATCGCTGAAACTGAAGCTTATTTTGAAGCGAAAGATAAATTTTTTTATAAACATGGTATTGAAAAATTGGAAAAGTGTTGGAACCATTGTATCACCCTAAAAGGTGATTATGTTGATGAATAAAAAAAAATTTTGCAAAAAAAATGTTGTTTTCATTGTTAGTCTCGGGACTTATTGATCCATGTGTTATTAATATTAAAGAAACGTTGAATAAGGCAACATATTGGCACAAAACGATTAATCTACAAATAAAAGCAGATAACTGCTTTTTTTACATTGTAGTATATATGATATAGCAGCTCAACATGGCTCAGAATGTCTGTAGTTTAAAAATAATTATTTGCCAAATTTCGACGTTTGTCAGTTTAACGTTCACTATTTTCGCTTCTATTACTACGTTTTTTGATATTCGAAGCAATTTATAACGAACACTTTCAACGAATTCTTTGATATATGTATATATATATATACATATATGTATATGGGTTATGTAATGAAAATCCGAATTTGACAAAAGACAAATATGCAATGGGGTATTGTTATTTTCCTTAGACTTAAATAAAACACGTATTTTATCATACTACTGATTTATTGATGGTTTTATACCATGTTAAATCTACACTTCCTTTAAACGATTCGTATGATTTAACTAATACAATACATTTCTGTATTGATATTGTCGACTCAGAATTAATCATAGAATCACCCTACCTGACTATTATCCGTAAAGTTCTGTATATATATTTTTTAAATATAAGCTCCCACTGTAATAACTTATTTGTGTATTTTGCATATTTAAAATTAAACGTAAGACTTTTCACAAGAATAATGTTGGCTATTTTCATCGATTTTTTTTTTAATATTTGTTTCATTTAAATTTACATTAATGATAAAGTTACACATGGTTATTAACTTAGAGAGATAGCAGACATGGTAAACATTTCAACAGAATGCGTACACCACATTTTAACGAAAGAATTGGGCCTTTTCAAGCTTTCGGCAAGATGGGTGCCGCGATTGCTTACGACTGATAAAAAGTTCACTCGTTTGCGCATTTCCAATGAGTGTTTGGACTTTTATAAGCAGAATCCGGTTGATTTTTGTAGACGATTTGTTACTTGCGATGAAACTTGGATACACTACATTACACCCGAAACTAAACAACAGTCGAAACAATGGTTAGAAAGTGGTTCTGCACCTCCGAAGAAAGCGAAAACCACATTATCGGCAAACAAGGTGATGGCATCAATTTTTTGGGATTCAAAGGGCATTTTGCTCATTGATTACCTTCAGAAAGGTGCCACAATAAACGGACAATATTATGCAGAACTTCTACAAAAATTTAATGTTGAGATTCGTGCTAAACGGCCAGGAATGGCAAAGAAAAAGATTCTGTTTCACCAAGACAACGAGTTGCATTTCCAAGTTGCATTTCCAATTAGTACCGCATGCGCCTTATTCGCCGGATCTAGCCCCTTCCGACTTCCACCTTTTTCCAAAATTGAAAACGGCACTAGGTGGAAAGAAATTTTCGTCTAACGACGAGCTTATTATCGTCGTAAGTGAGTATTTTGCAAGCCTTCCGGAATCGCATTTTAGAGATGACATAAGGGCATTGGAGCACCGTTGGAATAAATGTATTGCTCTTTTAGGAGAATATATTGAAAAATAAAAATTATTTTGTATTTAAAAAATTCGTTTTTCTTTTCCATTCTCACTACTTTTCAAACTACCCTCGTATCTAACATAATACATTTTGCTAAATGAGCAAATGTTATTTTCGAGTGCGTTATTCTATTATTAAATGATTAATGATTTACAGTCATAAATAATTATTTCCCTAACCACAAAAGATTATTTATTTGACAGCTACTAGGGAAAACTTGTATGTGGCTATTTAGTCCACAATATTCAATCATTGACACTTGCACATTATTTTGACAATTATCACAAAGTACATTTCCATTTTACATATTTACTTGTTGCTTTGCAGTATAAGTATTAGCAATTTTTTGTTCAAAATATAATTTTCTTTAAAAATATGGAAAAACATATAGATGTTAAATTAAAACAAAAGTGTGTTGCGAAATGAAAAATTGTTTTCCTACTTTCACCATTTTAATCGAAAAAAGTGCCACCAAATTGTTAATTTAACCAATTTCATGCTCCAATAATAAGAAAGTTAACAATTGTGGAAACTTTGGATAATCGTTTATAGAAAACTTCATGAGAATTTTGAAATTAATAACAAGTATTAAAGATTCTTTTATTACATAAAACAAAAATTGTTAGAACCAATGATTATGAATTAGTTTTGTGAAAAATATAAAGAATATTTATAATACTGCTTAAACGGGAAGAGTTTTCAAAAAATACGATAATTTTTTAGACAAAAGTGTTATTATTCAATATAATTTCCTGCTGATTCGACACACTTATTCTGATGATACTCCAAATTAGCACTGACTTCATTGTAAGTCTAGGAACCTAAGTACTCAAAATAGTTTTTCACATCAGCGATTTTTTCGGAATTCGACGAACATCTCTTTCCGCCTAACCATTTTTTCAATTTTGGAAATAGATAATAATCGCAGGGAGAAAAATTTTGGGGAGTAATGAGAACTAAACACCAATTTGAATACTAATTCATGCGTATTGGCCATGGCCATATGAGCAATTGCATTATCCTGATGGAAAATCACTTTTTTCTTCGTTAAATAAGACTACTTATCTTTTATTTTATCTCTCAATTATTGCATAACATTCACCATTTTTGTTTCCTCCTTTCCGAAGTAGTCGACGAAGATAATTTTCTGTTGACAGAACCGTTTCATCCTTCTTCGATGGCGGGCAACCGTTTTGTGTCCATTATTTCAACTATTTTTTGGTTTCAGGAGTATAAGTATGGACCAGGTTTCATCGACGATAATAAAACGGGATAAAAAGTCAGATTGCAACGAAAACCTGTTAACCAATCGCGACAAACACAAACGATTAAGTTTTTGCTTCAGCTTGAGTAACCATCACCCATGGCACTCAATGCGCTAAGTATCTTTTCGTTCTCAATTATTAAATAAAAAAATTAAATTCTGAGTACGTACTTTTACTCATCATCCACATTGACTTTTTCAATTACATACGGCTTTAATTTCATTAAATCACACGATCACGTTTAAATTCGGAAACCCAGCTTTTAACAATTGAAAACGAATGAGTGAACTCTTCAACTTTTTAGATAATATGCATAAGTACGAGGGAGCGTTTTTATATTCGCGGAATGGGGGACAAGGGGTGGAAATAAAAAAACCAAATTATTTTTCTTTTTCAATATATTCACCTGCAAGACGGATACATTTTTCACATCTTTCAATTAATTTATTTATACCCTCATAAAAAAATGATTTCTCTTTATCTGCAAAATACGCCGAAACTGCCTCCTTGACTTCATCATCGGCAGTAAATTTTTTACCCCGCAGCTCTTTTTTCATTTTCGGAAACAGGTAATAATCACTCGGGGCCAGGTCTGGGCTGTAGGGTGGGTGATTCACAATTTCGAAGCCCACCTTATGCAGGGCAGCTAACGCAACGCGGCTCTTGTGGACGGGCGCGTTGTCGTACAAAAGCAGAACACCTTTTGTCAATTTTCCCGTCTTTTCTCTTTAATGGCTTCTTTTAGTCGCTCTAATATTGAAGCGTAATATTCTCCGGTTATAGAAACACCTTTATCTTTATAATCAATCAACAATATTCCTTCCGAGTGCCAAAATACCGTTGCCATGAGTTTCCCAGCTGATTGTGACACTTTAAATTTCTTGGGAGGTGCTGTGCCCTTTTTATGCCACTGCATGGAGTCTTGTTTGGACTCAGGTTCATAATGATGAACCCAAGTTTCGTCTCCAGTAACAATTCCACTAACTACACCATCCTTGTCTTCATTACAGATGTCCAAAAATGCACGCGAACACTCTACGGGCTGTTGTTTTTGCGGCGGCGTGAGCATTCTCGGCACCCATCTTGCGCTAACCTTAGACATGCCGAGATGATCATGTAGGATTTTAAAAATTGTTGTATCGGATACTCCAACCATTTCTGCGAGTTGTTTCTTCTTTAGTCGAGCATCTTCGAGTACAATTTGTTCAACTTTTTGGATAAGTGCTGGCGTCGTCACCTCAATGCTCCTGCCCGGCCTCGGGTCGTCTTCAAGGGATTCCCTTCCTTGTTTAAATAAACTATGCCACTTGTACACCATGGCTTTTCCTGGGCAAGAGTCGCCGTAAACCAATGACATCGCATTCATTATGGTCGCGACTGATTTTCCTTGCCTGGTAAGGAACTTTATAACGGCACGATATTCGATTTTTTCCATATTTCACTTTTCACTCCTGATTATGTTACTTGGTTGACGATAGCTCAAAGACTAACTGTCTAATAACAATGAAACTTCGTATTTATACTAATCATGAGTCGCTGCACAGGCCACGCCCCCAATGTGCCTACTCACCCCTCTACAACCCGCTCATTCCGCGAATATAAAAACGCTCCCTCGTATATCAAAAAAATGTATCGTTTCTTATATAACAGTAAAATTAAAACTTTTACATCTTCTGACATTTGTCGTAAGCATAACTATTTTTGATTATAGATAATACAGCCTCTACTACTATTTACTGTAATGTCAGAGAAAAACAAAGATGTTATTTAGCAGATACAGACGGAGTCTGGAGTTGGACGGAATATTATGATTTTCCACCTGTGTTGGATTATCGATGGAAAAGTTTGTATTTTATGGAATGTTAGTTATTTTTAAGATTACCCATTAATTGCATCTTCCAGGTTTTCCTGTGTATAAATTGGACAAAAAGCACACTGAAATATATGAAACAGATAAAGAAAATTTCCAAATATCATTTTCATTGAAAATGTCTGAAGAAGTACATATTCTTTTGTGTGACACTTACAAGAAATGGCGTTCGAGTTATGGTAATTGCTACTGGATAACTTTTGGAGCATACAATGGAAATACAAACTATATACGAAAATGTGATAAAGGTCAAATACCCTATGATGTATCAGATTACCCAAGAACCAATCCCTGTAAAACTTTTCGGGATTCGGTAAGAATCTTTTCCTTGATATTTTAAGAATTTTCCTTTAAAAATATCTGTTTCAATAACAATAGTGTTTCATTAAATGTAAATCTTTGACAATAATTAATAATTTTATAACTGAAATTATAAATTTTGTATTATTTATGTGATAAACAATTAACACTGTATAAGCTAATGAAATCATAAGGTGCTGTTGAATGTATTTAGTCGAATTATAAAGATTTTATAATTTTCCAAAATACCTTTTATGATTTGAAAGATATTTCTTCATATGGCAAAATCGATTTGTGGAAATTTGTTTCGAGTTTTTTCTAGGAGACAAAATCGTAAGCTTCACTCTACTCAGCTATTCATTTGCCGTTGTTGGCAAAACAACCAGATAATACGTACAAGGGTAGTTTGACAAGTAGTGAGAATGGAAAAGAAAAACGAATTTTTTAAATACAAAATAATTTTTATTTTTCAATATATTCTCGTAAAAGAGCAATACATTTATTCCAACGGTGCTCCAATGCCCTTATGCCATCTCTAAAATGCGATTCCGGAAGGCTTGCAAAATACTCATTTACGAAGATGATAAACTCGTCGTTAGACGAAAATTTCTTTCCACCTAATGCCGTTTTCAATTTTGGAAAAAGGTGGAAGTCGGAAGGGGCCAGATCCGGCGAATAAGGCGCATGCGGTACTAGTTGGAAATGCACCGCACGATACTCTGCTTTTTCCATTTTAACAAAACGACGTGTTGCTTCTTTTTCAATCAAGTGTCAAAAACAAACTAATCAACCGATTAATCTAAATGTCGGAATGGTATGGAATAGGTAACCTAAATTACAGTGCATTTGTTTTATCAATTAGAGCGCCACCTATGTGTCATTCTCACTACTTGTCAAACTATCCTCGTATAATGATCTAGTAATGGTAAATTTGTCGTTCTTTCTTTATAAACGCAAATCTTTCCTGAATTTTGTTTGCTCATCATAATGTAATGAAACTACATCTCCCTAGCTATTACTAATTCAAAATTTTTGTAGCATACACAATTTTATTTTTTGCGATTACAAAGAATTGCATGTGCAGCTCATGCCTTAATGTGTGGCTTCTTCCAAATTTAGCTATAATTTATATATCGATTTTGCTCAGCACTGTTTTTCTATTGCAGCTATGTACAATTTTCTAGAATGATAACCTCTACAGCAGTTTCAGTCTAAAATCCCCAAAAGGGTGGTACAATTTGCATAGACGTTTGCATAGAAGCTAATTGTAATTAGAACAAATAATTTAAAATTCTTGTAAATGAATTACTTACTACGCTGTCGTAATATATTGACATTGTAATTCTATTACAAAAACTTTGAAAGTATTTATACTAGCTGCTGGGGCGCAGAGATTCTAACATATACCACGAACGTGGAATATGTATTGCAAGAAATAATTAATAATCGGTAGTAATATGAGACGTAATACTCTACAATGGAATCTCAAATCCTGATCATTATCAACGCAATACGAATCCAAACCTAGAAAATTATTTTCTCAAGTCATCGCATCGAGCGAAATACTTTTGTGAAGTCATTGAGCAGCCAAGAACTTTTCGCCCTAGTTCTCTCAGTACTGACAAACTGACAAATTTGTGCACTTTGCTGATCGCTTGCAGTTAAATACTTTACACTGAAGATGAAATAAAATCTGTTCAAATTATACAAGAATTTTTGGGATTTCAGGAAAGTTGCTTTCAAAATCGTCTTCTTTTATGAATTGTACACACTGTGTACAATTCCTGAAAAATTCGTGTGATTAAAAGATCTTAATATACGCGCATATAGGGGCGTGTTATATTAGTATTATGAACATCAACTTCAGTCGCTAAATGCATGTGCAAGTGCATACATACACATGTGTATATACACAGTTGCGTGAATTTCGCTATGGAAACTAATGAAAACTCGCAATTTCCTGCTTATTACATCGTAATAATTAAGGTAGAAATTAATGAAACGAAAAGATCTATTTCTATAATGAAATTCGTGGCGCAATTAAAATATTGAACTTCACAGTCCTTGATAACTCAATGACAGAGCACCTACTCGGTAAGCAGGTGACTGGGGTTCGATTTCTCACTGAAGGGCATGATTCTTTTATTAATTTCTGTCTTAATTATTCCGATGTATTAAGCATCGACTTTGGTTATTTTTTAGAGAGTAATAGTGTTATTTCTTTATTTTCATTATCATATCTGAAAAACACATAACACCGTAAGGTAAGGTTCATTACTATCAATGGTGCATTTTAATTTAATATTTGAACTAATCTGTCACTTCACTTTATGATCCTGCTAATCGTTTCCCGCGTCGTAGATTTTGTTTATTCGTCGTGGTCATATGCTTATTTATTTCTTTTCATTAAATATTATTGAATATTGTTACTGTTATTACATAGTTTATTTACTTGTATGTTGCATTCCTTTAATGACTTCATATGTCGACTTGTCATCACTGGCGTTCAACAATTTTTGGTCGTGGTCATATGCTTATTTATTTCTTTTCATTAAATATTATTGAATATTGTTACTTATTACATAGTTTATTTCTTGTATCATTCCTTTAATGGCATCACTGGCGTTCAACAATTTTTTACAATTTAACGTTGTTTTGTTTCTTCCTGTACCTAAACCCCAAATTCGAGTCCTAACTAGCCAGCAATTTACATCGAATAATTTTCATTACAATATTTAATGAGTCCTTTTGAGAAATTGCAGTGACCAAAGAGTTTGACAATTTTATATTTCGTATTTTGGACAATAACGGCATCGAACTTCTTTATATATATTTCTAAATCTATAAATTTATTTATCATTGGCGCTATATTTAGATGGGATAAATAAACAAATGAGTATTAATTTCAAAATTCATCACGAGGATCTTAACGTAAATACTTTGATGAATAAAATTGGAAATATCAACTTTCACATATAATTATATCTTTATATTTCCAGTTCATGTGCACAGTTTTATTTCTTTTTAATTCGAAGGCCGGAATTTTTTAAAAAAAGCAGCTGTTTGATAGTTAACATTGCGATAGTTACAATTTAGTGTGTTTAAATCAAATTAGGAAAAAGCAATGAGAAACTGCAGGGAAAAAAGGATAGGAATAGGTTTTAAAGGAATGATTCCGTTGAGAAGGAGTGTAACTTAGGCTAGAGCGGCTCTAAAAAACTCTAAGGTTGAAAATATTATCAAAGTATATAAAATAGCAATCGCTGCTACTATAATTGCAGTAGAAAACAGTGCCCTCTGCGTAAGACAACTTCAGATTGGAAGTCAAGTAAAATACTAAAGTCTGTCTGCAATGCGTTTAATGAAGAAGCTACTGTTGTGAAGTTTACTGAGCGAAGTACACAAAAAATGTTAAAAAAGATGAATTTCCATCCGTAGAAAAACGTAATAATTCAGATAATAAATGATCAAGATAAAATTAGTAAACTAAAATTTTGTCGCCTCATTCATAAGAAATTTCAAAGTTTTGAAAACAATCTTTTCATGGGTGGCGAGACTTATTATTATCTAATAATAGCCTAGTAAAAAAATTGTTACTAGGCTCAAAAGAATCCCAGTTTAGGACAGTTCTTTCCGAATAGATTCCATTGGTTTCCAGAAATGGTACGAAATTTATAATCCAGTTACAAGACAGCATTTAGGAGAGTTGCGTTTATTTGTAGTGTACAATATTCAGAGTATTTTTACAGTTTAAGAATGCATATTCTTTTGTTTAGTTATTTGGGGCAGTAAATTTTTATAAGATGTTTAAAAATGAATGGTTTATATCAGCAGACCCTGTATATCACACATTAAAAATTCTAACAAGTGCATGCTCAAGAAAAGTGGAGGTTTCGGAATTAAGTTAAATATTATTAACAACTGCTTTTCAAATACTAATATACAATCCATTAATGAAAACAAATAACTTACTATTACATCGTAACCAGAAGACTAATCAGTTTTAAATAATCTAATAATCAGTAAAACGACCCTTTCCGAAAATAGACTGACATAGTTTAGCAAACACACATCCAGTACTAAGCCATAAGAGATAAAAGAACTTGAATACTGATACACACAATGAAAGTGCTGCGAGAACGCATTCAGTACTGATTCAAACTATCAAAAGAGTAACCAAAATGATAAAAAATGTTTGTGTTGGGAGTTAATTCAATATTGAATATCATCGGTACACTGCTGTTATGTCCTCTTAATCTGATAATTTTAAAAGAAATATTTCTGCCAGAAACTTCTCCAGTATTCGAAAATTTCTACCTATCTGCACATAATCTTTCTCCCATTGTCATACGTATTGTTCGTTTATATCTTCAAAACTTAATTTGTGTAACGCCGTAACTTAGACAAATATTGGTCAGAAACATATTTTTAGACAGACTTTCACGTTGCAATTATTTTACGTCGTTTGAAGTATGTCTTTTGTGCTTAATTACTTTCGTAATTGATTCCTTTTCTACCCTCGCTATTTCTTTAGTTAAATTCCAGGACTTACCAGTTTCTCTTAATATTTTCTCTACTAAATCATTCCTCTCTTTTCTTTCCTCTTAGTTTTTATTTCCAAGGCCTGTTCTCTTTTGTCTTCACTAAATGCCCAAACTACATTAATTTGCTATTCTCTGGGATTTCTTTAGCCGATTTCACTCCACAATTGCTTACTTATGTCATTGTTCATTTCTCTATTTGTTCTTTTTACTGTGATATTTCATCTCGATTGCACGCAACATCTTTTCCTGCCGGGCAATTTCTTTTTCTCTTGTTTCTTCTTCTATGTTTCCCTTGCAATCTACGATACTTTCAAGATACCATATTTATATGATAAGTATAAGTAACTCCATCACCACTTGCTCGATTTAAAATTACTATCGTTTTCGTTTTATATGTTTTCATTAATAGATCCTTGAATTCTGATGAAGACTGTGTATGTATTTTGCGAAAGCGTAACTTTCTATCATAACTGGTTCTAGATGTTTATGGTTCATTATAAATGTTTCCATTCTTTCCTGGTATCTCTTTACAGCTTCATTCATTACACTCGGGAATTATAAAAGGATTAATACAAGATCTTGTCTCACTTCTTCGGAACTTCTTGAATATTCTGTTACCAGTTCTTATTTGTTTCTTAGCCAGTTCCCCTCTAGCCTTCGGCATTCAGGCTTTCATATATCACCAACTCTAGGTTTTTTAATAGTATTTCTGATTTCCAAAAATTTTGTATTAATTCATATTCTTTTCCATTTAAACCCATCCTGTTCCAAGATCCTATTTTCCAATAATTTAGTTTCTTACTTTTACCTTTCTATTTGCAATTATCTTAGTTCTCGTTAGTCATACGCTTTCTAAAATCATTACAATTTTTTGTATGTTCCGTGTCCATAGCATTAGTTGATACATTTTTGTTGCCATGTTCCTCAATTTTTTTAATGAATATAAGTAATATTTTTCAACTCTTTCTATTTACTTCTTTTTTTATTTTCACGTATTCAATATTGATATTTTTTGGTATTTTATGATATCTGTTTGCCTTCTTGTTGTTTTTCGTGTTCTTTATCTAATGTGGTATTTTAGTATCATTTCTATTGGTTCTACATCAACCACTGTTTATAAAAGCACTTTCTATTATGTATTTTACTACTGTTATTTTTCGCCTTGTTATGTACCAATTGACATTGAGTTTTTTCGTGACAAAATTGACTTTATCTTTACTTTCATTCTTATTTTTATTTTAATAGTAAGTGCAGCATGTGTGTGCTTTTCTTCCTGAATTTTGCCCTTTTATCTTGTAATAAGCTGTATTTCCTCTTGAGATATTTGAAAATAATACGTCTGTTTTAAAATATTTAAACATTTAAACCATATTTATAAATTGTCTTTTTAAACAAACCATAATACTGTTTCTAATTTTTTACAGATTAATTTCACTGATATACTAGAAAACCATAAATGGCAGCATTTCACTATTTCCAAACAACGAAATATTATAACATTATGGAAATATGGTAGAAAAGAGCCTGTTTTGAAATTTGAGGATGACCCAAGTTCAGTCTTCAATGTAAACTATATTCTTGCTAGAAAAGTCAAGGAATCAAATGCTTACTTAAAAGTCCATAAAGGTTTGTTCAGGCGTAGATAAACATGTAGACTATTTAATAGAAAAATCAATGATAAATTACAGTATCAAATACTACCATAATCTTCAAAGTATCCATCGCATTTGACATTTTTATGTTATGTTACAGTTCATGCGTTACAAACAGACAAAGAAACAAAAACAGCTAGAATCTATTTTCAGAGCACACATGTGGTCACTTGTTTAACTGCCTATGTGAAGACTTGTAAAACTTGTTCCTTTGTATGGAAAGAAGGAAGCAGTCTAAGACCGATTCTAACAGAAAATGTACTGAAAAATTTCTTTATAGACAAGAGAAACATAATTTTTTTCCGTTTATTTTAGTTAAATGATTGGCAAGAAATTTTCTTCACATTAGAAGAAAGTACAAAGTTTTCGAATACATTTCTTACCCTCAAAACTAGAAAAACGAATGAAAATAATTCTGAAAGACCGTACTGGTATATTAGTGATACTATACGAAAGTGCGATAGTTTAGGTACAGCTAAAATTCTTTATTCTCAGCAATGAAATGAAATATAATAACATTAACTGAATAATTTTTGTTTAGATTTAATTGCATCACTTATTATGGCTACTTTTACTTTTTAGATATAACAAAAACGAGCAATCAAAACGATTGTTGCTTAGCTCTAAAATATCCTGATCATAAAATTTGTACTTCTTTAAACGGAAGCCCTGCTGAAGGTAAAATATTTTATTTAGCCAAAATTCTGTAATAGAAAATTACATAACACTTATCATAGTCGTTGCTTTTTCCTTTTTCTAACTTTCGCATATCGACTTCACACTTTCTTAATCCTTTGTCTGCTATGCGGAAGCATAAGGTGTGGAGGTGAATGTGATTAATTATTTTTAGATTTCCTCCTCTCCTTTCTATTCCTGCTTCCCTGGCTGTTTTGAATGTTCTATTTTCTCCGACCGTTCTTGTTTTCCATACTCTCTTAATCTGTACATCATCTTCCATTCTAACTTTATGTCCAAACCATCCCAATTTCCTTTCATTAATCTTCTCTATCAATCGTTTTACTTCTAATCACTTTTCCACTTTATAATATTTTAGTAAACTTAAATTTAAATAATAAGTGTTTTACATTTAAGAAAGAATCGCTTGATAAAAATCGAGTTACTGAAAATTATTTTCTTTAACTAATATACATTAGCTGCGAATGGATCTGAACGATACTCTGTTTTTACTATTGGTGAAGACTATTTATACTTATCCTAAAACAAAGTCACAGTAATTTAGCTACGCGACTACAAGAATAAAAAAGGCGAAATTATTTTTAAATAATATCTTTTCTAAAAAGTTTGAAGGATCAATTTAGAATAAACTCGCCCAATATCAATTATTATTTCGATCTGCTCAACTAAACTGGAAAGTATTCTTTCGGTTTCGTCAATAAATAAAATACTACAGAAATATCTTTCTCAAGTAAATTTAGTTTCTCTACGAAACTTTCTACTCGGCTTTATGCCAATTAAAGAATGTTAAAAGGAATCATTCTATTATTAATAACACCCTATCTACTACATATGTTTCATGGTTCACCACACTAAAATATAGTTCAAACAATAAATATTTTTTTATTTTTTAAAAGAATCGATAGGACAACGGATAAGAATCTAATCTTCTCAGGTGCTTCTCTTTACTTCTGTAAAGAGAAGTAGGGCGAGTCAGGTTAATGAAAAATTGGGTAAAATTAACAGCGACAGTTTGCTGTATAAGAATGTCACCGCCAACTATGCTTCACGAAATTCCGTGCTGATGATTTTAATTTTAAAGACATACCCAGGCAGGAAGACACATTGACGTTGATGACTCAAACGATGAGTTATCATCAACTATTTACGACTATATGAAGAAGTTTGGATACATCTGCAAGCTAGATATTTGGATTCCTCATGAATTCCAAAAAGTTTACTTGTCGACACAACACGTGTAAATATCCTTTCTTAAAGTGACCAGCAACTGGTGATTAAAAATGAAATATTTACGACAATGGCGAGTGAAACTGTCTTGATCTCGACCTAAATGTTCGCCTCGAACGTCGTCGAAAACAGTCAATCATCAGAGAACAGTTGTGATCTCAATATGATGGGATATTAAATGTGTTATGCTCCTAGCAAGACACGAAACAATTAATTCTAATGTGTACTGTCGGAAGTTGGACAATTTTAATGAATCCATTATCACCCGCAAGTTTGATCGCCAGTCAAAAGCTACTGGATTTTGTTTAATTCTTCCGGATCTATTTTGAAAAATTTGTTTTCATAGCACGCAAATCCACTAAAATGCTTTTTTTTTTTTTTGAAGGGCCATAACAAAATTTTTGCATTCATTCAAGTTCTACATATATGAAGAGGGAGAAGGAATATTTTGTTCGAATCAACTAGTGGAGTTGCCTTAACACTTTTCATTCGGTATTTTGTTTAATGTTTCCGACATTATTTGGTTAAAACATACTGGTTTTCCCTAGTCAATAGTCCATTTACATCGTAGTAGTAACAAAATAGTCTATTTAAGATTTCGATTATGATAGTACGAAATACAAACACCTAGTTCCAGTAGATTCATTTGTTGCAATCTAGGAACGAGTAGTTCTACATTTTTTTTGAAAATAACATCATTTAGCTCGGCTTGAGTAACTTTCTCATGAACTTATTGACAATTATTGACAGGAATTTATTCTGAATCTCATATATTGTAACCGCCAGCTTCTCACTTATCCTTTTCTGGGTATACCATGCATCGGGTGATGGTATGGGGAATTGCATTAGTCCACTTTGACGCATTGATTTACTTGCAGATTCTAAAACCTGGTAAGTAATTTCTTCCTTATTTTCCAGAGAAAAATCAGTAATATCTGTATTGCAAAAATAGCAAAAAAGTTCGGTGTGATTCTGTAAGATCAAGATATAAATGATAAAATGTTCTTGGGTTTATAATTTTTAAGTCGATGAGGAATTTTAATAATTTACATTTACAATTTATATTATTGCTACGGCCCCTTTCTACAGAATATGAAACGACGAAATTAAAGTCTTTATTCTTTTAGATTATCTGCCAAAGGATCAGCGATGTAACTAATGGCATGCACTGTCTTTTTTATTCTGTGAATTCATTATGAGTGGGTTCCCGCATGTCCGCTGCTCACACGCGTTACCCAGAAACCGTCGGAGGTAATGCAATACTTGTGTGAGATCAAGTTCATAATCGCCATTTCAAAAATAGCCCAATTCGCTCGAGATTACTCGTAATGATTTTGCTTTGTAGGCCGGTACTGTTACCTTTAGAGATCGCTAAAGAAGTACTATAATGAGAGAAAATTTCTCTGATATTCAAGAGTTTGTTAGAAACTTTTATATATGAAAATCAATTGAATACTTCGTTAGAAGCATTAGGTAATTGCTAAATAAAGACCAATATATCATATGTTAGCATGTAATTGTTATTCGTTTTATCACTAAATAGTCATTCTACTGAAATGGAAATTATTTATGACTCAACCTGATAAACATAACAGCAAATGGTGTTCTTAAACTGGTTATCCTCTATTTATAAATTCATGAAAATAAAATCTATTATCGAATTGACATTACATTTCTTAAATAAAATGCATAAAGTGAAAATGACCATGAATTGTCACCAGTAGCACCATAATTAAGAAGAATTTGCATAAGAGCACCAACATCTGTCAAGGATAAATTACAAACTGCAACAGAAAGATTTTCAGTGGGTAAACCTAGTCCAAAAAGGAAACAAATAGTACTAAATTACGAACGCTGATGAAAACTAACTAAACTATCATAACTAAATTGAACGATGAGCTAAGCAATTGTCTACCTTTACGAAAACGACATTACGTAATTCTGCAAGAAAACAAAAACATCGAGACATGTAATGCGTGTTTTCTTACATCATACACGAAGTAACTGTGAGTATGCGAATCGGCGTGCATTTGTCATATATAATGTACGACACATCCAACTAAAATTAATAAATCTGCAGAAACGGATTTTGTTCATTATAAATAATCAAACATACGAGGGAGCGTTTTTATATTCGCGGAATGGGGGACAAGGGGTGGAAATAAAAAAACCAAATTATTTTTCTTTTTCAATATATTCACCTGCAAGACGGATACATTTTTCACATGTTTCAATTAATTTATTTATACCCTCATAAAAAAATGATTTCTCTTTATCTGCAAAATACGCCGAAACTGCCTCCTTGACTTCATCATCGGCAGTAAATTTTTTACCCCGCAGCTCTTTTTTCATTTTCGGAAACAGGTAATAATCACTAGGGGCCAGGTCTGGGCTGTAGGGTGGGTGATTCACAATTTCGAAGCCCACCTTATGCAGGGCAGCTAACGCAACGCGGCTCTTGTGGACGGGCGCGTTGTCGTGCAAAAGCAGAATACCTTTTGTCAATTTTCACCGTCTTTTCTCTTTAATGGCTTCTTTTAGTCGCTCTAATATTGAAGCGTAATATTCTCCGGTTATAGAAACACCTTTATCTTTATAATCAATCAACAATACTCCTTCCGAGTCCCAAAATACCGTTGCCATGAGTTTCCCAGCTGATCGTGACACTTTAAATTTCTTGGAAGGTGCTGTGCCCTTTTTATGCCACTGCATTGAGTCTTGTTTGGACTCAGGTTCATAATGATGAACCCAAGTTTCGTCTCCAGTAACATTTCCACTCAATACACCATCCTTGTCTTCATTACAGAGGTCCAAAAATGCACGCGAATACTCTACGCGCTGTTGTTTTTGCGGCGGCGTGAGCATTCTCGACACCCATCTTGCGCTGACCTTAGACATGCCGAGATGATCGTGTACGATTTTAAAAATTGTTGTATCGGATACTCCAACCATTTCTGCGAGTTGTTTCTTCTTTAGTCGAGCATCTTCGAGTACAATTTATTCAACTTTTTGGATAAGTGCTGGCGTGGTCACCTCAATGCTCCTGCCCGGCCTCGGGTCGTCTTCAAGGGATTTCCTTCCTTGTTTAAATAAACTATGCCACTTGTACACCATGGTTTTTCCTGGACAAGAGTCGCCGTAAACCAATGACATCTCATTCATTATGGTCGCGACTGATTTTCCTTGCCTGGTGAGGAACTTTATAACGGCACGATATTCGATTTTTTCCATATTTCACTTTTCACTCCTGATTATGTTACTTGGTTGACGATAGCTCAAAGGCTAACTGTCTAATAACAATGAAACTTCGTATTTATACTAATCATGAGTCGCTGCACAGGTCACGCCCCAAATGCGCCTACTCATCCCTCTACAACTCGCTCATTCCGCGAATATAAAAACGCTCCCTCGTACTATATAATGAAAGCAGTAGGTATACCTTTAAGTAATATCGAAATTATTATGATTAATAATACCAGGCTTAAATATTAAAAATTTCTCCAGACATATCAAAATTGTGTACAAAACAACAATCGTGGAATAAAATTAGAAATTTCCTTTAGACCAAAAATACGTCCCAATATTAAGCTAAATACTATTTCTAAGAATTATCAGAAATTAGCTGCTGTAGAACATCATTCACAGAACGTGGTTCTTTGTACATACACGTATTCAGCCTACCAAGTACTCTTGACTCAAATTTTATTTTATTTAGATTTCGAATGTCAGTCAAACACAATTGGTAAAAATTGTTTACCTTGCAATGCAAGTGAGAAAGTGAATTTTTGTCATCGGAGTAAAATATGTGAACTCTCCTCAAGTGGTATTCAGTGTTCTTGCGCTGTTGGTTATACAGGTTCAAATTGTAGAAAGGGTAAGTAATTTATAATACATTTCATGTACATAAATTATTTATGTTCTTTTTCTTAAACAGAATGTGCGGAAGGATCGTATGGTTTTGGTTGCGAACAGAATTGCGGAAAATGTCAAAATACAAAATGCAATCATGTTGACGGAGGTTGCCAATGTGATATTAATTTCCAGGGAAGCACATGCAATGAAGGTGATTAGATTAAAAAAACCAAATTAGACATGCATATTTATGCATTACATTGAATTAAAACTTTTCATTAAATTTTGCTTTAAAAGGCAGGAATTTAAAAAAAAATTCATTGAAGTTAATTTCCTTCTACATTTTAATATAAATGCTAATATATTATTGTTATATTATAATATAAATTAGGGATAAATATTTAATTGTAAAATTGATGAGTTCGAATTTTATTTAGTGAGCTCCTTTATCAAGAATTTTAGATAAATGAAGACTTATTTTATTTCTTTAATGTCAGTTACAAAGATCAATAAGGAATGAAATTATGCAAAAGTATAAAATACACAACATTTTAATAATCAAGTTGACAGCACATGTTCTTTCATTTCAGTGAAGTATTTCTTGTTACATTCATTGTCTATCATTAAATTATAATGCTTCTTGTATACAAAAATATCCTATGGATAAGATTTATGTAAATTTTTAAATAATTTTAGCCCAGTTATTTATATTTCAGTTTATTTCATTTAAATGTATTTTTTATTATAATTTTTGCAATCCATTTGATTTATTCCAACTTTTTGTCACAAACTTATTAAATACTATTATTTTTATCCAAGAATTATGAATGAATTAATAAATATATGTAATTCTAAGCAATACAAAAATTCATTTCTCTCTTCATTTATAATTTATTTAAAAGAACAAAGACAAAATTCAAGTACATCGTAATTCTATGCTCGTGTATGTGAGTGATTAAAAGTAATTAAAAGAGATATAGCTAAAGGTTGTAATCATCGCCTTCGATTAAATAAAACTAAATATTTTTGCCTCAAAACTACACGATTGATAAAGAAGTTGTCAAATACGTTTCATGATTTCCTAATTGCACAAAACATTTCGACTTTATTAAGATTTTATATTTATATATTAAATTGATCGAAATTGCATTATACACGATTGAATTCTAGCCGTCTAGAGGCTCAGTCATTAAGTCATTAGTTATACCGACTTGTAACCCCACAGTCTCAAGTTCGAATTCGTGGGCGCTCCCTGGGAAGGTTTTCTGTAGTTTTCGTTCTGGTTTATGATGAATGCCGGCGGCTAAATATCTTCAGCAACTCCAAGGACGCTAACATAATGATAACTATTTAATTTATTACTATTTTTTTATTTTATGTTTCTAAGGCGTTAATGAATCTATGAAAATAAAAACATTTATTAAAACAAAACATCTTCTTTAGGAGTTAGACTATTGTATGGTTTCTTACGCCGCCTGTTTACTTTTTAAAAAACTAAATTACAACTGACAGAAATGCTAGTAAAATCAAACAGAAAGTGTATGTGCAATTTTTCTCTTGTCGATGATAACCACTGTGTAGAAGGAAATACTATCTCACTATACGTGGGCAAGGTGGAAAGTTCTCGGCCTGACAATGAAAGACTGCGATTTAAATTTAAAAAATGATTTTATTTTTCTACATAATCTCCCTTGAGTTCAACACACTTGGTTCAGCGTTTTTCTAACATCAATATTCCTTCCCAGAAGTGAGAGTCTGGAAGGCTGTCAAAATATTCTTCTACGGCCCTTTCAACCTCTTCGTTGGATGTGAATCGCTTTCCAGAAACAAATTTTTTCAAATTTGGGAATAGAAGGAAGTCTTAGAGTGCCAAATCATGAGAATAGGGAGGATGGCCGAGCAAATCGTACCCAAAATCCCGCAATTTTCCCATCGCCAACGCACCCTTGTGTGCGGGTGCGTTGTCCTGATGAAAAATGATTTTTTCTTCTTCAAACCAGGCCTCTTCTCGCGAATTTTGGCATCCAGTTGGTCAAGAAGGTTAGAGTAATATGCGCCTGTAATTGTTCTGCCTTTTTCAAGGTAATCAATTAACAAGATTCCTTTTGCATCCCAAAACACGCTGGCCATGACTTTTCCGGGAGATGCGATCGACTTCGCTTTCTTTGGCGCTGTACCACCGGCTTCCGCCCACTGCTTCGACTGCTATTTCGTTTCTGGCGTGCAGTGGTGGACCCATGTCTCATCCATGGTGACAAATCGCCGCACAAAATCGGTCGGATTCTTGTTAAATCGGTCCAAAGAATGCTCCGAAAATAGTTTGCGCATTTGCTTTTGATCGACATTCAGCAAATGCGGCACCCATCTTGCGCAGAGCTTTCTCATCTCTAATTCTTTGTGCAAAATGTTTCGCACCCTTTCTTCCGATATCCCCACAGCCTCAGCTATCTCACTCACTTTCACTCACCTATCGTCCAACACAATATCATGCACTTTTTCAATGATTTCTGGTGTGGTTGCGGATTTTGGCCGTCCTTCACGTGGGTCATCTTCGAGGGACGTATGACCACGTTTAAATTCAGCTGCCCACTTTTTAACGGTTGACATCGAAGGAGCAGAGTCCCCGTATACTTTTGTCAATTTCGACTGAATTTCCATAGGGGTTAAACCATCCAAAACAAAGAATTTTATAACAGCACGATATTCAAGTTTATCCATTTAAAAAAATAACACGCACGACGTCTACTACAAAAATTCTTGCAAACAAACTACTTGAGAGAACAACTTGAAAGTTTTCATATGAACTAAAGACACATGCAGCCACGCAGGAAACATAAATTTCTGTTAATTGTAACGCCATATCAGTGTCAAGCCGAGAACTTTTCACCTTGCCCACGTACTAGTAACAATAACAGAAGTTTATCATCCGTAAACATAAGCACATCAAGTCTATTAAAACTTTCATTATCGTAACGGCAAAAAAAGCGATCCTATTAATTTAATGTACATCTGTTTTAGCATACATGCCTCTAGTCAAAAATCCTCCAGCTGTAATATACACAGGACCTACAAATGTGACTTTACAGGTCAACCTAGACTATGAAGGCCAGTATGAACCTCAAAACTATGAAATACAGTCCAGGGTATGTGAATTAGAAAAATGTTTACTACTTTAATTACAGACAATTGCATACTGATCAGATTATTCGTACTTTGAAAGTTCACTTCATTAATATATATCAGCCGAAAGTATACACTAATTCATCAACCAACCATTTCTTTGTTTTAAATATTCAATTATGCTTGTATGTTCGACGTTGACTTAGTTTAAGAAGTCACCAATGTACATCGAATTGATGGATTTTCTTAAAATCAGATAAATTTCTTTTAGACAATAATAAGTATGAAAACTAAAATTTAACTAAAATGTCACTATGATATGTGTAAATAATAGTTACTTTCACCTTGAACGCCAAGTAAAGTAGTTGGTAACAATCTATTAAAAGTAATAAAGAACTACATATGCCAGTTATATTTTTAATCGCCCCTTGACAAATGGTGAAACCACATACACTTTATTAATTTAATTGTAATAACTGAAATTGCATGTCTTGTTCTTAAATACCTATCACTAATTGATGTATATGTCCACATATTATGGCCTATTTTACTGGAATAATTCTTGATTTATTGTTTAGTTTACATCAACTTACAGCTCAGTGAATTTAATTGCCATTATATCCGCCAATTTTATTCAGAAGTAGCCATACAGGCGCGAAGCCTGTGAAGTATATTGTTATTATTCTCAGCAGATATCTTTCCAACAAAAACAATTCCTCAACTTTCTAGGGTTTCACTCGTCAATAAAAGCTTTACTGTCTTCGTTTTTGATCTTTTCCATCTGTATATTCTGTCCTGGTCCATCAGCCAATTCATTGCTAGAGAGTACACTTAAGCACCAGTAAGATTCTTTTCCACTATATACCAAGGCTAATCCTTTTTTAGAAAATACATTAGCCTTTTCGTTAACTATGATTCCCCTGTGTCGTGGCACAAATAGTAGTTTTACTAGATGTCGTTGTGCTACCTTTCCGAGTTCTTCCCAACAATTCCATACTAGCCTGGGCGCGATCTTAAGGTCCCCGAATGTTGTTAGTGCAACCTGGCTATTGGTAAGAATGTGGATTCGCTTATAAAAGGTCGCTTAATAAAACATAAACTACTTGCAATTTTTTCAAGGTGTTCTTGTTTGTCGAAGGTATGATCCATTACAATTATACGTAGAATAGACTGTCATTCGAATGTCCACAATAACTGCATCTGCAGGTAAACTCACAAGTAAACATTATACAGTGCGGACAATTAGGCGTCACAGTTGAATGACTCTTTATAAGTAAGCTCTCCTATTAATTTCTCTCTCGCATTTCAGAATTATATAGATTTCTGTCTAAAATGCTGACGTGTGTTACAAAGAAAACTTGCGAAATAGTTAAGCTCTCACAGTATGAGGTAGAAGTACTCTAAGGCCGTCTATGTCATTCTGAAATAACTAATACAAATCTAGGATAATCATATTCGGCAAGCATATAGTCTGCAAGCATATTATGGTATATCGCTTTCACACATCTGGCAATACCAGTGTGACCTAATGTAAATTTGTAGCTTGCATAGATCTATTCTTGCCTCAGATTTTATCATGAGATGAAGTGCTGGAAAATCCAGTTGAGCATCAATTGGCGCATTCGGGTAATTTTTCATATCCCTCAAAATATCAAGGCAAACAAGTTATCCATCACTAATAGTTAACATAATACGCAGTAGTAAAAGTAATCTCAGAATCAAAGATATTTTTACCCTTAAATAATAACAGTTATTAAGTAACACTGTAAACATCACAATAATTATTCCAATATTTCATTTTGGTTCAATACATTTTGCCATCTTTGCGGTAGTAGTATGATTTCGTACTCATAAAGCTTCTTATATTTGAAAAAAAAAACTGATTCGAGTGATTTTTGACGTCGTCATTGCGATCATATGTTTTCTCATGTAAAAGAATTAAAAACCTGTTCTTCATAAATAAACCTTAAAATTTGAGACGTCAGAATATATAATTACACTAGGCTTTAGAATGAAGTTGATTGATAAAAAATTCCATTAACAACTCTAACGAGAAAAAATGAATTACTTTCTTAACAACCCGTTAATAAGTCCTTCTTAAAACCAATTTAGAATTACATAAATTTTAAGTACTTATAGAATAGTATTATAATATTATAATGATAATTATAATTTAGCGAAGAAGTAAAGAGATCCTAATTAGTAATCACTTCTACCTCCAATAGTCGAAATGCATTACTAAAATGGGAAAATGTTATTTACAAATGTAAGTAAATTTAATCTGGGTCGTAGACTTCTGCGGTTGTTGTCTATACTTTCTTCATCTTGGCTTCTGGGCTGGAACCGCGTCTTCGTCAATATTGGCGCCGACATTTCGTCACCAATTGTATGGAACAAACCATCGAAATCTAATCTTCAAAGAACTGAGATTCTAGCACATAAAGCTCTGAAACCCGACCCCACCATCGTTGTACTCAAAGCTAACAAAGGCAACGCCACTGTTATCCTGGAGAGTGATGAATACGAACATAAAATACAGACCGTTCTACACGACGGTTCCTATAAGCATCTTAAGCGAGATCCCATCTCATGAATATAACGTATTATTATAACTTCCATAAAAACGTCTTCTATTCCTGCCAATTATCAAAAAGCTTTATTACCTAGCGACTTCAAAGTCCCAAAATTCACAAACCTAATATTCCTCTACGTCCCATAGTTATTATCATAAATTTTTCGACTTATAAACTATCTAAATATCTCTCCAATATTCTTAAACCATACACTGACGATAGTAATTCCTTTATCAAAAACTCCATACATTTTATCCAAAGACTGAATAACCTAGTGGTAGACCCTAAAGTTTTACTAGTTAGTTTTGACGTGGAATTCTAATTTACCAATATTTCTGTATCTGACACTATCCAATTAATGCGACAAATTCTATCCGTTGATAACCAGGTCATGATTTGCCTGATCTGGTAAAAACTTTCTTAATCTCTACCTGTTTCCAGTTCCGTGGCAGTTACTACGATCAGGTATCCGGTGCAGCCATGGAGCCTCTTCTTTCTCCAGTTGTCGCCGACATTTTTATGGAGGTATTCAAACAACAAATCTTATACTCCTGCAATCTAAAACCGAAATGTTTGTTCAGATACGTAGATGACACTTTCGCTATTTGGCCACATGTTCGGGATTCCTTAAATAACTTCCTGCTTTCCTAAATTCCGAACTCAATTCCATACGTTTTACCATGGAGGTTAAATCGGAAGATTCTCTTCCTTTCCTAATTGTCTTGGTGAATCGTCGTCTGGATAGTTCACTAATACATCCAGTTTTATATACAAAGTATCGCTGACCGCTTCAATAGAATAATTCTTTAAAAAAAATATCAAAACCTTCTTTAAATTCCATTCTAAACTTTCAGACCCATTGAAATAAAAGATCGTATTTTTCTAGAGTCACCTAATGTGTACTTGCTCGTGAGGCAGTGTATATATTAGGGGAAACAAAACGGTCTATCAGCACTCGTGTCTCAAAGCATTAGCGTTGTACCAGGCTGCTGTGGGTAGCTGGGTCCGCACTTGCTGAGCATAAGCTTGAAACCAGGCACCATATCCAGCTCGATTCGATCAAAATCCTGTACCGCAATAGTTATTGCTATAGCAGAAAAATCTATGAATCTAGAGATCTCTAAATACTCTAGTAACTTAGACTGTGATGGTAAGTATCCTTTACACTACGCCTGGCAACCCTGTATCTCCAAATTTCTCAATATCCCTATATAATCCACCGCCGTAAACTTACACCAGTTTCGGCGCGACTGTTAAGTTCTGTCCCATACGAGTGGTGACGAAATGTCAGTGCCAGTATTGACGAAGACGTGGTTCCAGCCCGGAAGCCAGAATGAAGAAAATGTTTAAATTTACATTAAATTTTGAATACTTTTGCAGATAATTAAATTTTTACTATTAGATAGTTAAACCTGAACATGTAACAGGGTAGATTATGGCAATATAAGAGGATCGAGTATGGGTTATTAGATTGATTGACCATTAATTAATTATTTATTAATTAATTAATTGTCCATAAATCAGCTTAAGTTATTGTTTTCATGCTTATACTTTGATTTGTGTTTCAACAGGTCCAAGTATATAATGTATAGTTCATGAATTGTTTATATTATTTTTACCAGAAATACTCAATTTCCTCTACGCCAACAATTCATAAAATAAAAAAATTACAAAAGCATTTGGTTTTTTAATAGCACTAGAGGTTGTGAAATGTATATGTACATCCTTTTTAAGATTTATATTAGCTTCCATGTAACCAATATCAACTTAAGACGTATGCTCGTCAGAAACACAGCGTACAAAATTAAGCTATAGTTTTATTCAAGACATCACGTGGAGGCTCTTCTTTTCCCATCATCATATCTACAGCAATTGGACACTGTCCATTAAAAAATTTTATTCCATAAATTATTTTCAATTTATGATCTCTGTCTTTCACAGTTTTATCTATTATGTATTTTATAGCAAGATTCAGTTTTTCTTTTCTAACATTTGGATATCTTATGTCTTAGTGCTAACCATGAACAATAATCAACAGATAAAGTACATTTATTCATATGCATCATACTGTAATATCAGAAGTATAAGAAGCACACATGCGATGCACATTCCACAGTATAAATATACTAAAGCGGAAATCTGTAAAGGATGAAACGTGGAAAAGTACAAGAGATGAGGATCGCAATAGATTTTGAAAAGTCGCAATAATCAATATAATCTATCATCTATCAAGTAATCTATATCTTTGTACACGCTTGCTTGTCGTTTATTATCTAATCAGGTACACGAAAACTTCTGTAAAGTCAGATTACATACAAAACAAAAACAATAAATAATTTCTTAATTCTCCAGATATACAGAATGCGGTATAATCCTAACATACATATAAAACGAATATAATGCTGCGGATAATTTTATCGGGCGCGAAATACAAGTTAAAAGAGAATTAATTCTGAAATATGGTGTACTAAATATTATTATTTTTTGATATATTCGCATGACCTCTATGCCAGTTGGAAAAGCTTTTAAGTTAAACTCTTTGACAAGCACATTTATCCAATTCAACATTTTGATACTTTTGGAAGAATTCGTGTTTAAAAAGTATTCAAACATACTACTCCCGCTTGAATTACGTTTTCTTACATAAAATATAATAATAGCAATTTCCTCGAGAATAAAAGACTAAAATCGACGCCTTTTATTCTTAGCACATTTGCTTAACCCTCATAGAAAGTTGAACGACTATATTAATCAATACTTTCTGGATAGATTACTGGGCAATTCACAAAAAAAAACAAAAATGGTCCGAATTTCGTGTCGTTTAAAAAAAACTATTACCGCACAAACAGAAAACGATTCTTTACACAGATCTATTGTAGCTACTTAACTGACAAGTTTTATTCAAATTGGTATGTCGAGCTTGGGGAGCTTTCTTTGTTATTGGCGTATAATAATGGGTGTTTTTTAAGCTGCATGAGAACTATGGATACCAATAACTATGGTTTAACAGCTGATAATGTCAAACTGTGTTGATATCTCTGTTCAGTAAGGTTTGGCAAGTCATCGTGAATTGTTTAACGCCAGAACAACGCTCCCAAATTGTGGAAATTTGCTTTGAAAAAAATAAATCTGTTCGCGAAGTTCATAGAGCACTTCGTCCATTTTATGGTCAACATAATCAGCTTAGTGAGCAAGCAATTCGTGCAGTTATTGATCTTTTTCGCACTAATTTTACTCTTCTCGATTCAAAATCATCAACACGACAAAGAAATGTGCGTACCGAAGAGAATATTAATGCTGTAGCGCAAAGTATGGAGGAAGACGCCGAAATGTCAATTCGCCGTCGTTCTCAACCTGTTGGCCTTTGTCCTTCGACTACGTGGAAAATTTTACGTAAGGATCTTGGCTTATGTGCCTATAAAATAAAGCTCGTTCAAGAATTGAAGCCAAGCGACAATCGTTTGCGTCGCATTTTTGCTGATTGGGCTCATTTGAAACTGGCCGAAGATAAACATTTTTATCAAAGAATTGTGTTTAGTGAGGAAGCTCATTTCTGGTTAAATGGCTACGTCGATAAGCAAAACTGCCGTACTTGGCGCGATGACAATCCTCAAGCCGTTAACGAATCACCATTACATCCATTAAAATTGACTGTTTGGTGCGGTTTACACGCTGGCGGCATCATCGGTCTTTATTTCTTTCGAAATGAGGAAAGAGCTGCCGTTACGGTGAATGGCGAGCGCTATTGAACTATGCTGACAGAATTTTGTTTCCAAAAATTAATCAGCTAAACATCAACGACATTTGATTCCAACAAGACGACGCAACTTGCCATACAGCGCGCTTAACAATCGATTTATTGCAAAATCAATTTGGTGACAACTTTATTTCCAGAAGTGGTCCTGTTCACTGGCCCCCTTGTTCGTCCGATTTAACGCCTCTGGATTACTTTTTATGGGCCTATGTTAAATCATTGCTTTATGCTGACAAACCAGCAACTCTTGAAGCATTGGAAGCCAATATTCAAGCCACCATTGACGCCATATGGTCAGATTTATTGGAAAAGTAGTCAAAAATTGGACTGATCGAACTTGAAGCCGCGGCGGACATATGCCGGAAATCATATTTAAAAAATAAATGCCATGAAATTATCTACCAGATTTAATAAAAAAAATTAATTCCAACAATATTTCTGCCTTGTATTATCATTTTAAATTCTCAAGCTCTTAAAAAAACACTCTATATATTCACAGGCACAGTTGATTTTGCTAAGCTATACTTTCTAGCACATATAAAACCTCTTGAAGTACTACCCTAATTTACATTCGTGGTTATATATGAACATACGTATAAATATAGTGTTGTTATTAAAGCCAAAATATTTTCTCCACAACTAGTCGTCAAAAATTAACTCGACATAATCACATGTACATAAACGTAAAATTTAACCTTGTATAAAAGTGATAGAAAAACATTATTTTCGAGTATACATATATTATGTCGAAGGAGAACTAATTGAAAATATTTGTTGTTAAGTTTTGACTGAGCTTCAAAAAAATAATTTTTTGTTTCAACTCACCTTTATATGATAATTTAGAGTTTAATTAGAAAGTTATTTTAACATCTTTTCTATTAATTTTTAATACAAAATATAAAATAAATAAAGAAAAAATACAAAAGACAAGGAAAATCAAGAATAATTTTAATCGTAAGTTTCACTACTTGTATCTACACAAGAATCAATAATAATGTTTAATCTTACCTAAATATTTCAGGAAATTACATCTAGTATTTGGATGACGAATTCTAGGTCTTCATACGCGAACACAACTGGACTTACAACTGTTTCTAATTTAACATCAAATACTGAATATGTCTTAAGAATTGTCTTATACGATAAAAACCATCACGGCTACGAAGGTAGATTTGTTCCTCGAGTGAAATTTTTAACTACATGTGCAAGTATTACAAGATTCATAATTAGATACACATTTTATAATTTTCATTGCACAACTTATTTGCAGATGTAACGAGTGAATTTTTTGAATTTAAAACCCTAAATGTATCGATAGAATCAACAGTTAACACGAGCACACAGTTTTATAAAGAAATTTGTCCTCTCGCTAGCTTTAATATAATTTTAAGGGACGCTTCCCAAGAAATATTTCAGAACCAAAAACTTTCTACCCGAAACACTTTTATCAACTTACATTCCTACACGAATTATATAATTGAGATCATGAAAAATGGTTCTGCTATTTTGAATTGGACTCTTATGACTGACGAAGGACGTAAGTATGTGTATGATACATATTTTTTCAATATAAAATGACAAAACAAAGAAGGTCAGTGAGATTTGTTTGCGCGTCAATATATCTGTCGTGTAAAGAAATTCTAAACAATATTGAATTTACAATTTTAAGAGAATTCAGATACCTCTTCGTAAGTGGATTGCACATTTGCAAATTCAAAAATGCTACAGGCCTGTAGGTAGGATTAATATACGATTTTACCCTGAATAAAATATTTGTTTAACATTAAATTAATTTTGAGTAGACGATGTCACTGTACAAGTATCCCACAATTTATTTGTTGTTTACGTCGTATTTGTATACAGAAACCCATTTTTTGAAGTTGGTAACAAATGCAGTAAGAAATATAATAAATTATAAAAAGAATACAAGAGACACCTGCTGTAATTCAGTAATATAAGGCTCTAAACAAAATTTAACATTAAACTTTTTAGTAATGTTTTACAAATTTATTTGTCATCAATCTGTTTATGTTACAAGTATCCAAAGTGAAATAAGCTAAACGTCCAAAATTTTCTAACTAAATAGATCTTCTTTTTGAGAATGTTAAAAGGAATCATTCTATTATTAATAACACCCTATCTACTACACAGATTCACTGATCATCAGGCAGATTTGTGTTATTAATAAACGTTTCCTTCATAGCGTTTACCGTATCATTTTTCTGTATCGAAATGATATGATTAGCGCTATGAAGGAATCGTTCATTAATAACACAAATCTGCCTGACGATCAGTGAATCTGTGAAGCGACGGCACACTCTTAACCCTTTCCCGCATGTAATAAAATTAGCCTGGGATACAACAACATGAGAAAAGATGGATCATTTGCTGAAATCCATCCCACAATGCCCTAATAAGTAGGAAGACTCAACGGATTAATAATAAAAAACAAGAGTCATATATTCTGTTCCTCAAAAACGTCACTGTTGTTTGCCAATACATTAACCAATGTTTCAGCACCAAGTTCTGTAAGGAATATAAAGAAGACAACAACCGCAACAGATGTAGAACTTGAATGGGAAGTGCCTTACCAGCAAAACGGTAAAATAACTGGATATCGCATTCAGACCACGGTAATTATATTCGTTTATTTCATTTGCTTTATCAATTAATTACTTAATACTTGGAAAAAACACAAAGATCTTAAATTAATATTGTAGAATTTATAAACTTAATCATATAAATGGAAGTTTCATCTAATGAGCAATTTCAAATGTTTCAGTCATGTTCTTTTAGCAATAAAAATGTTAGAAATTGCTTTACTAATTTGTAATTTTAATTTAGACGTAATAGAAAGACACGAAAGACAATGTTTCAACACTTCATTTACAAAGAACAACATTTACGTTGTAGGATCAAAAAATTCAAAACTTCTACTAAACTACATTTACGAATTGAACGCATCTACATATATAATCATAGTGGGGAACTAAAACACATTATCTGATTTTAAAAGTATTTAATAAGGGTGAATAACTTCACTCTTCCTAACCATTAAATAGCACAATATGTGGATAACTTTTTTTCTTTTGTTAATTCCTATTGGGCCTAGATACTTTAGCTTAAACACATATAGCACTTGTTATCACGTTCGAAATTATAATTGCATTTTCTAAGGTTATTAACGTATGTAGAATCCGTTTCCTTCAACCTAAAACTTCAATTATAAATACGTAGGAATAAGTAGATAAAATTCATTAAATTTTAGATCCAGTAGATTTTCAAAAATTCAGTCTGGAAGTACAAGGATTGTTTTATAGAAAACAAACTCACTCACAACAATGAACCCCTAGCCTTCCAAACAATATCGTCTTTAAAAATTCATAAAGAAAATAACCAGTCACACTCGTTTGCGCTTATACAAAAGCTCCTTGTAATAAACTAACTAAGAAAATAATCCAGTTAATTGTCGAGCACACTAAATTGCACGGCACACGATCAAACAAAAATAAGTATATACAAAGGGTACTAGGAAAGTTTTGCAATACAGCTTTGTTTATTTAATTCACTCACTCCATACGCCTCTCCATCCTCCGAAACCAATCTTTAAACCAGTTCTGCCAAATTTCATTAGGGAGTAAAGTACACTCTTTGCCCCAAGTACGCAGAGGGTCCTCATCACTGGAAAACGACTCCCTTTTAGTTTCATTTTCACATGCGGGAACAGTGCAAAGTCGCAGGGAGCAAGATCTGGACTGTAGGGAGGGTGCTCGAGAAGTTTCAATCCTGTCGTGGTCAAATATTCGGTGCAGGCTTGGGCGCGGTGAGCTGGAGCATTATCGTGATGAATGAACCAGGTGTCCATTCTTGACTTTTGCCGCACGTTCTTCATAGATCCAATGACTTTAGGCAGGCACTGTTCAGTATACCACTTAACCATGACCGTCTTCTGTGTTTCCAAAACGACGCGTTCCACAATTCCATTCGATTTGAAAAATACATTTTCTTTTTTACAGATCGGGATTTTCTGACAACTACGGGTGTGTACTCATCATCAAAGACCCAAATTTAGTTTTGAGCTTTGGCCGGCACATCGTAATAGTCCAGCCAAGTCTTGTCACCTGTCACGATGTTTGCATATCGAGATTGTCCCTTATTAAACTTTTTTAGCATCTCCCGACACCAAGTCACACGTCGTATCATTTGCTCTTCAGTCAGTCGATGCGGCACCCAGAGAGAACAAAGTTTCTTCACGTGCAAATGATCATGCAGAATCGAACGAATTGCTGGTGCATTTAGGCCTGAAATACCCTCTATCTGTTGGTAGGTCACTCGCCTGTTCTCGCCAAGCATTTTCCTCACAGTAGTAACATTTTCGTGGCCTTCCCGACCTTTCAGCATCCTCCCATTTGGAATTCTCTATAACACCTGAATATCGTTATACGATGTGGACAAACATCACCTAATGCAAGAGTCATTTCTTCGAAGCACTGGTCTACATTTAACCACGCACGAAATTATAACGGAAAACTGCCCTTGTCTCATTTCGTGACCACGATGCCATCGCAAGCACTTTACACTCTCACTGCAAATGAATGATTGAGCCCATCGACATGGCGCGGCGGCTACTATGCGCGAATGAACATGTCTCAACATGCAGCAACAAGCAGCTTCCTACGATTCATTGTTGTGTCATATTGCAAAACTTTCCCAATACCCTTTGTATATTCTTGGTTTGTGCTCTCGAAACGGTGAGACTACTAGTTCATTTGTATGCGATGATAAAACTAGTATATTGAAATTGGTATGAAATATATCGTATAATAAATACCAAGGAAAATGTAAAATTGTTCTAAAAACTTTGTTCTGGAAACGTTGCAGCATCTTTGAAATAAAATAGTGGCTGTACCTCATAGTGGCATACAGTATGGTTTACATCCATTAGCAATACCGGCTTTCTTCCAATCATCTAATTCATTTGTTTAAATTTTCTTCCTATGCGTTGAACTTCTGACCCCCCGATATTTAACTATATCTGCTTGTAGTATTTGGTCTCGATTCACCGTAACCCTGGGATAAGTTTCTTTTCTAAGAGCGAAGATAACTAAGGATAGTGTTGCTCTGGTTTCAAGAACAAGATGAGTGATTCAGACCTGAACATCATAGAAAAAGGCGATTGTACTCCAATGCAACATCCCGTTGACTACTTGAGAACCCTGTATAATTCCATTCCACTGGTTCAAATTGAAACAAAGACATTAAATATTGTAATACAAGAAAATATTTTTATTTCGAATCAGTTTAATGAGTCGACTGAATGTAAAACAAATAACACAGAAGGATCCTCCAAAACATTTCCTGTTTCGATTTTACAATTGTACCATACACAACATAAATAAATATTTACCTCAAAGTCGTTATAATCAGTCAAACATTTAAAAGCATGTGTGAAATTAAACACTAAACATGTTTGTTTCGCTTACATACAGTTTAGAATTGTAAAATGCATCAAACAATACACTTATTCTTTTTTGCAGTATATTAGAAGTAGAGCGTGTCCTAGACATACAGATCATTACATGTCGAACGAACTATATTCAGTAACTGAAACAAGAATTTTGATTAGTAATCTTTCACCGTATTCCATATATGACCTTAAAGTGTGGGCTGTCACTAAATACGAAGGACTTGCCCAAACTGTTACAGTTAAAACCGAAGAAGCCGGTATATTGACATAAAATAGATATGTGATTGTATACTTTTGTAGCTTTATCCTTTCAGATACCCCCAGTGATGAAGAATTCCCGACTGTAAATATAAATAATCCGAAAAATAAAATTAATATTAATGCTGAATGGAATTGCTCCAAGTTGAGAGGTTCACTTCAATTTAAAATAGAATTGAGTTGCTTAAACGATTGGTGCGCTAATTACAAGCCAAATACACAAGTTTGGCGAATTTCTGAACATAATTTGAAGATTGAAGAAACGTTTGACATAATCGGGAATACCAAGTATATTTTGAGACAATTTATTTCCCGAGGGAATGTAGAAAATGCTAAAAATCGATCACTAACTACACCACCAAGTGGTAAGTTGGAATAAACAAATTTAATGATTTAATGCGATTAGAACAAATGTTCAAATCGTCCATTGCTTTTCAAGTAAATATTTATTTTCTCTTGAAATTTTTAAACACAGACTGAAGCTCATGTACAATGATATTATAGTAATTTGTTGTCGAATTGTTTCTCCCAAGTATGCCAAATTACGTAATCTACTTCTGAATACCATATTTCTTAGGTTTCTAAATAACAGAAATCTAACGTTGTGAGATCTGGAAAGCGTAGAATATGTAAACTTTCTCTAATCAGTCAATCGCCAATTTTCTAGCAAAATGTGCTAGCACATAATCTTGTTGAAAGAAATGTATGTGTATCATATATCGGACACGCGAAATGTTATTTTCAGATCGACACAATACGATGGAATATTACAGTCTCCCACGCGGTCGTACACATGTGTAACTTCCTAAATATATATTTTTGTGCGCGTCACCCCATACAACCCCCATTCATCATGATATACCAGATGTACCGGCGTCTTTTCGATGGAGGAACAATAGATCTGCTGGAGGTGTGCCGGCATCCTTATCGTAACGGATCCTTGCTCCGGCTTCTCGACAAGCTGCTATCATCTTTACGTTGACAAACATACGTCACCTTGAACTCCGGCCCATTGGTGCATGTGGAGCGTGTCCTGGTGCTCGTCGCATGAGCGTTTCTTATATTCTTTTATAACAGCTTCACAAAGCGTTCGAATGTGTGCTAAAATTATCCGTATTCTTTCTTCTTGTATGTATATTTTACTTTAGAGCAAGGAGAAGCCACCACTTCTAAAACCCGTCATTCGCACCGACCCAGATTGTTTCATGTCTTACTTGCTTTCCCAAGACGACCGATAAGTAAATAAACACATGAATTGCTAACTTCTTACTTTTATTGCACTGTTCATCTACTCTGCCCAGAAAAAGGATAGAACACCTAAAATAACAAAACCGACACACGCGAAATAAAATATCTCGTTTAAAAGATATGAAATCATAATATTAATTTCAATATTTAATCTGTTCTCATAACAGAGTTTCACGAAAATATGCTTAAAGTTAATAAACTAGACCAAGCGTTCAAACTAAAGTGGTTTTGTGGATTACATATTAAAGGACTTTCTCTGTTACAATAACATGCAATCCTTTTGTTGCCCATATCTAAATTAGAAAAATTAGATTCGTCGGACCATATAATGAACTTAAAATTATCCAGACAAATAAGCTACAGAAACTTATTTTTCTTTAAACGGCTCCTGGTACTAAAGTATGCACTCTTTTTCGTTGTTTGAATGGAATTCATGTTTGTTTTAATCATTTGGATTACACATTTATGTTCAATACTCGTTATGTTCTTGATGGACTTTTTGAGGACCTATTTGAAAATAAATCAACAAATAGGCTTACTTCTATTTCTTGTTCGCTATAAAATTCCTCTTCTCCCTACTTTTCTTAAATGTAGATTCGAAATTTCTCAATTTTCTGTATAAATGAAAAAAGGTATTAATTACTTGATACTGGACATTTCAGAAATTTATTTTCATAATACTGTAATGCCCCTACTGATTTTTTCTACAAATTAGATATATTCTAAAACGCCACATTTTTCTAAATGAGTCAATGACATTTTCATATGCAATAATGTACTAAATACTCATAAGCAATTATCGATTAATTTCTGAATCACAAAAGAACTATTTATTCGACAGCTACAAGGAAAATCTGTATGTGACCATTTATTCCACAATATTCAGTCATTGCCCTTTTGCACATTAGTTTGAAATTTATCAGAAAGTGCAAGTGAAATTGATGCGTTAAATAGAATGAATACCAAGTAACAGACCCATAACCCAATTTGCTTTGGGCATAGTACAAGGATATTAGTGCAGATATGTTATTAAAATGTGCTGAAAACCTAATTACGAAACTTAAAATCTTGGGCGCCTAATTACAAATCAAATCGATATAATTGTTGAAAACAATGACAGCAAAGTTGACGACATGATTTTCCACTAATTATAAATAAATAATTGAGCAGATTTTTCGATATCTTACAACAAAACATTTACCGAAATTCAAATATGGTTTATGAAAGCGCGACCAATGAGCTATGAAATTAAAAGTCGATTGGAATTCAACAGGCACATTGCATAATATGATATCATTAGCATAAGCAGCACACAAATAAAGTAATGAAACTTAAAGATCGTTAACGAATAAACTGAAAAGTAATCGACATAAGTTTAAGCCTTGATTCAATCCTGTAACTGTTTTTTAACATATTTACATAAATCACGCTGCAATACAGTTGCCAGCTTTGTACTTCTTTAAGCTCCTCAAGCGTTGAAACAAAATCTGCATATGAATTTCTATTAAGTTTATATCGTCCCTAAATTGTACCTCTATGATACTGAGTAGAGAATAACATATTGCATGTGGTTCAATGATCATGTAAATAATGATATGCTATACTTAATATTTTTTTGCTGACGAAGTGGGGTCTTATTTCTTTGGATATAAAGACAAATTTATTAATGTCGGTTAAGCTCAAGGCATTTCCATATTTTTATAATTGCATAGTAATACTAACTGTTAATCATAAATATCATAGCGCTTTTTTGGGTTGATATTCTCGAAAGAATTTTATCCAAAATGAATTATGACATTAATTAAAGGTAAACTTTATCAAGCATTAAAAACAAGTTAATAGAGTAAAGTTTCTTATGCTAAATTCAAAAGAAGTCTGAAGTAGGCAGTTACATGTCTCTTAATGTTAATGGAAATGCAGAAAAGATAATCTAATAGCGGTATGAAAGAGATATATACCAGAATAAAACAATATATGAAAATAAAAAAAACATTATTTTGAAGAAATATTTCAGAATAAATAACCCTCAAGATTCTAAACCCAACTTGAACTTGAGGAATGAGATACGCGAATAGGCCTAAAGTGCAAGAGATCGTAAGATAACGCTCACGTCACTCTTATCGTGAAATAATATAATTCTTTCTTTTGAACTGAACTTTTCGCAGCATGATCGGATGGGCTTAAGAAATCAATAGCCAAGAAAATCGAGAAATTTGTTAGTTTTGTTAGTGTCATTCATTTTCTGTATCGAAAGATATGATAATACACTCTGAAGGAATTGTTCATTAATAACACAAATCAACCTGACGATCCGTGATATCGGTGAAACATATGTAGTTGATAGGGTGTTATTAATAATAGAATGATTCCTTTTAACATTCTTTAATTGGCATAAAGCCTAGATGTAAGTTTCTGTCTATTATACACTGGAAACATAGTCTCCGATCTGTAAGATAGAAGCGTTCTTGCTTTATCGGTCAATACATTTATGTATTGGTCGAGAGAGGGAGATATGATATTAGTCATTATTTTCTGTATCGAAAGATATGATAATACACTCTGAAGGAATTGTTCATTAATAACACAAATCAACCTGACGATCTGTGATATCGGTGAAACATATGTAGTTGATAGGGTGTTATTAATAATAGAATGATTCCTTGTTAACATTCTTTAATTGGCATAAAGCCTAGATGTAAGTTTCTGTCTATTATACACTGGAAACATAGTCTCCGATCTGTAAGATAGAAGCGTTCTTGCTTTGTCGGTCAATACATTTATGTATTGGTCGAGAGAGGGAGATATGATATTATTCATTATTTTCTGTATCGAAAGATATGATAATACACTCTGAAGGAATTGTTCATTAATAACACAAATCAACCTGACGATCCGTGATATCGGTGAAACATATGTAGTTGATAGGGTGTTATTAATAATAGAATGATTCCTTTTAACATTCTTTAATTGGCATAAAGCCTAGATGTAAGTTTCTGTCTATTATACACTGGAAACATAGTCTCCGATCTGTAAGATAGAAGCGTTCTTGCTTTGTCGGTCAATACATTTATGTATTGGTCGAGAGAGGGAGATATGATATTATTCATTCATTACATTATTAAAACTCGAAAATCTATTTAAGAGAATTTTTTTTTAAATGCAATTACATAAAAAAATTATAAACGGCAGTAACATCGATGCCACAATTGAATTTATATTTGATACATAATTACGACGCAAATTTTTGGTTTTCTTCAGCTCCCGGAATGGTTCGAAATCTAACTGTTTATTCAAAAAACAATGCTAGTATTAGATTACGATGGCTACCTCCATACCCACCCACAGGATATATAGAGAATTATGAGATTAGCACTTATTATAAAATAATAAAAATAGTAAATCCGTCAGCGTGCAAACTGTGGCCAGAAAAAATATGTGCTACCGTAAATACTTCAATTGGGGGATACTTCTATGTGATTATTAATTCATGTTTGTTAAGAATACATTAGTAATACCATATTTGTTTTAGGTTAAAGCAAAAAATATAAATGTGACCGAGCGAGGTGAGAAAGTGAACACAAATTACATATATCTCAAGGAGGAGAGTGAGTATAAATGCAAAATTACCTAAATGGAGGTACAAATTTTAAATAATCTTTATGTTTCCATAATCACCACGATCGCATGCCTGAAGTGTCCTTAAAGGACTCTCCCCAGATCGTTTGTTTGGGCGAGATTTCACTAATCTTCGGCTTGATTCGTTTATTTCCAGTCAAAAGGTCCGGTAAATACTTGCCCTAACGAGAAAACAGGTGTTCATTTTCAAGCGTTTTCTATTAATAAAGATTACAATGGATAATCAAGTTTCGACATGAAATCATTGACAAATAGGCATACATACATACATTGGCCTGTTTTAATTCTTCATTAAGTCCTCCGCTGCAGTTAATTAGTTGGTAGTAAGTTGCGATGGCAAGATACTTAGAACAGCATGCTTTATCTTTTCATTCGATTCAATAGCAATAACTCGTTCATCCAGTTTAATTTTAATCCTTTTCTAATACCACGCACGTGGTGTACTATCAAATGAGATTAAGAAGGTAAATAAATCGGAATTTCCGCGAAGATGTTTAGTATTTTTAATTGTTTTGTAATCTTTAGGATTTTGTAAGTAAATTTGCATGGATCATGAACGATTTTAATTATTATTATTGTTGTGATCAACGTAAAACATTTTTACAGACTCCAAAAAAGCTTTTGAAGATTTTATTATTGTTTTGTTTATTTAAACATTGAAATCGGAATAATTTTATTCTTAATTTTGCATAAAAACTTACTCAAGACAATTTTGGATGATCGAAAATATTATGACGTATCTTTTCTATGTCTTTTATAAGTCATTTATTAATATACAGAAAAAGGATCAATTCATTGTATATTGCCCGCTTTCTTCGATAAAGTTTCGACACCATTCGGTGAGCTTCACAATACATTGCTCATAGAAGGACGGCAAGAAGCTTTACAAGATGCTAACTCACAGTCATCTGAGTCAACTGACTTTCGAAGAGAATGAAACAAATCAAGTCAAGACTGAGGAGCGCCATTAAGATTAAAATCATCAGCACGGAATTTCGTAAGCCGTCGTTGGCATTGACATTCTTGAGAACAGTGTCACCGTAAACTTTACGCAACTTTTCGCAAACTTGATGCGCGTTCTTCTTCTTTATGGAAATAAAAGAGTAAAAAATTAAGTTTTACACTGTGATCCACCTTTTTCGATTTTTTATAAAATAGCAAATCAAATCGATCATTTCTTTTTCTAAAATGAAACTAGGAAGATTATCCGTTATAGAGTATAGCATTAAGATAGATGGAAATTATCTAGCACTTGCATAAATTGATTAACGCCATCTATTATAGAAAGATAATCCATGATATATGTAAATATTACAAGAAACATTAAAATTTAAATTGCAATTCGAATATCGCGCCAAATGTAAGAAACAAATGAACAATTTATAAACATTAAATGGTGCCCGACAGTAAGTATCAACTAACGTTGTCAAGAATATAGAGTCAACCAGAGTCCTACTAGTGAACGACTATACATACGGCCTTGTATACAGTCGCGATATATTGTATATAATCGTACGTCTTATCAGCTTACTCATTTACTTGTTAATCTAAGAACTTCTTTCATTTTAATTTACCCAACAGTAACATTATTAGCGATGCGATAACAATCACTTTATTATCAACGAAGTGCCTAAGAATTTTTAACACGTTTCCCTATCGGTTCTCTAAAACATTATCAATATTTAAAGATTAATGCCAGGCTGAGCCCAAAAAGATGAATACAGGAACAAATAATAAAACACACGGCTTCCCTGCCTTTTCTGGAGCATTGCGACCACGAAGGAGAGACATTCTTAAATCTTATTGTGATAGGCGATGAAACATGGATCTCGTATCACACTCTGAGAGTAAATGGCAGTTTTATGAAAAACATATCGTTCGCTGTTCAACAAGATCATGAAAATTCTAGCAAGCGATTTCCACTTTGGAAGCGATGGTAACAGTTTTTTGGAATAGGAAATGCATTTTCCTCATTAATTTTCTGTCTCAGAGGAATAATCAATACTGATCTACATTGCGAAAATGCTACGGTTTGTAAGACAACGCAAACATTCCAAAGAAGTTTAAATGGAAATGTCTCAACCACCCACCTTAGAGCCTGAATCTGAAGTCACCTCTTTACAAAATTTAAGGAACTTTTGGTCAGAAAATGGATGCAAACAAATAGTGGCGTCAAAGATACGGTTAACTGTTGATGAAATTGACAGGTGACCGATTTCCGTGATTTGAGAATCGTTAAACTCATTCCTCATTCATAAAAATGCCTCGAAATACGTCAGGAAATAACGGAAAGATGTTGATTACTGCATAAAGAAAATTTTTGAAAAAATGTTTGTTGTGTTTACTTAAAAATGACAATCATATATAGCACCATAGCGAAACATATGTTGAGTAATCTAAAAAAAATACGATACAGTTAAACAAAGTGTTTTGTTACTTTCTTTGAAAATGAAGAGTTGCCTTAGCGAAACATATGTTGCGTAATCTAAAAAAAATGACGCGGTTAAACAAAGTATTTTATTTGAAACACATTCGGAATTTACACAATGTTTCACCAGGGTCCAGCAGCAGAAAAATTAGATACGCCTGAAGTTTGCGCTCACTGAATTCATCGCTTGCCAACGTCGAATCAAGAATGGAATTGATTAGCGATTTGCGACTATCAAAAGCAACGTTGTGTTGTTATAATCTGGAGATGAAACAGTAGGGCATGCAATGGGTAGAAAAAGAAGTAGGACCACCAAAAGAAGCATGCGTGTTAAAATTGCTACTAAAGTTATGGCCATGTTTTTTTAATTACAAGGCGATAGTGTACATGCATAGGATTCAACATAGTACTACAGTAACCACCAGGTCTTGGTTTATTTAATGACGAATCACATCTCGAGGGATCGACATGAGCTGATTTAAAGCTTTGTCATAATAACACACACCCACACATGGTTATTATTATTACAGGATTTTTGATCAGTAAAAATGTTATCTATATCCTCAGGAAAAGAAATCCTTAATGGACGATGATTCTAAACAAAATTATACGCTTCGAAAGCTTTAAAGAAACGTTTGCAGAAAATCCCTAAGAAGGGCTGCTACCATGCCAGGACCGCTGTTTAAAATTAGTAAATAACCTTTAATTAGTCCTAGCCTTGAGTGCTGAAAATAATTCCTCATAATTTCATTCTGGCTTCTAGAAATTTTTTGAAATATTTCACAGTCGTTTAATTTCAAACAAAAGGATTAACAAACAGATAATGATAGTTTACTTACACCAACAAAGGCACATCCATAAATAAAAGGTAAACACAGGCGCATGTAAAACAAAACGGACGAAATGTCCTTAAAATGCTTTATTCAATCATCACCAAACACTAACATGTAAAATTACTTCTCAACAAAAGGAAAGCACAATAATTAATTAGAGGAAGAAATTACTACGTAAACAACAATTTAATTGTGTTTCGCAGTAGTAACGATTATCTTTAATTATTAAATGCAAAGACGTAAAACTGTATTTAGAATAACTACGCGTACTGTTTGGTTGTATTAAATAGTATTATCTCTATTTTGTAATAGCAGCGGTTATGTCTTGTGTTATTGGAAAGTGGGTTTGCGCCAACACGAGATTGAAAAACGTCATATAAGGAGGTACAAGTATTAAGACGACTTAAAGAACAAGAAGGGAAACAGATAAAAGAACTGAAAAGAGCGCACTATTCGCGTCGCTAGTTTATGACCGGATAGAGTGCGGTAGTGTCACCGAAAAAAAGAAAAGGAAGAAAACAAGTGCATCGATCAAAGAATGCTGTCAGTAGAGAATTATTAAAATGAACGATACGTGAAAGATATGGGAATATTGATTGAAACGAATACGATCGAAGAATTCGTGATGAGAAAGCGATTGAAATAACTCTTCACAGTAGACGTTTCGGAGTTTGTATAAGTTGCAAAGACGGCAGATAAGCCGTAATTGTTATGAGCTCAGGCGAGATGTAAATCTACCTGAAAAGCAGTTCGATAAAAATTTGCAGATGAATCTCTACTGAAACACGAAAGTAATTAGAAATTAAAAAATTAATTGTAACGAATATAATAAAACTTAACGGGGCATTGCTAAGAAGAAATTGTGATTAAATTACACTACTATATGCTACAGTGTTTGAAAACGAATGTTAATTAAAGCGTGCATAAATTAACTATAAAGAAATAGGAATGTTTAATAATTAAGGTACCTAAAAAACGCTAAAAGGTCACTTACGAAGGCATTTCTAGTGTATAGGATTTCGGTGGGATACAGTCAGACATTCATCTAAGGGAAATCCTTCTTAGAATGTGAATTAACAACGCGAAAGGTTGTATACCAGAGCTTTGAGAATTAACTGACGACATTAAAATGATTTTAAAAACGTAAACAATTAATATATGCCAAGTATAACAATATACTATAAATAAATACATTTGTTAATTTCACACTTTTGTAGGGTCGCAACCTCCACTGAACATGTCACTTAAATGGGACGATGAATACGGTCTAACAATAAGATGGCACCATCCTGATGTTACGAATGGACATCTTCTACAATTCATTCTTTACATGAATTCAACGAAAGTATCTTCTTACGAAATAAAAAATGAAATGTCAGAATACGAACACACAGTAATAATATTTGAATTGATAAACCTATAAAATTATAACAATGGTAATTTTTAGATAAAGCTTGTAAGTGTTATAACAGCTAGTAGGTTATATATATGGATAGCCGCTAAAAATTCAGCTGGATTATCAGATTATCTTACAGATATGACGTACATCCCACCGAAACGACCGAAATTTTTGTCAGAACCATCAATAGAAAAAGCTTATGTACAAAACACATCATTTTCCATTACAATTCCGCCAATAACAAATGTAGAACGTGATAGAAGGTACGTATTTCTTTACTACATGCCTCACCTATGTATGTCGCACTGAAATCATATTCAAAATCTGTTAAGCAGCTCTTAGCAAATTCTACAATTTTAATACATTATTTGCTTTAATTTCATGCAGTAAATGTTTCAGCGGCATCTATTTTAGGGACTAAATCTGGGTCGTGGGCAGATTTCGAAAAACTTTTTATTGATATTTCATCAATTTTTCCGTAATAGTTATAAAACAGTCAATTGATTAGCTGCTTTGGTAAAAAATGGTCTCTTTTTTACTAAATGTGGTCGTTTTTTCTTTATTTTTGCTTTAAATGATATACAATATCATTTGTATCATTTTACGCTCATCCAGAAAGTCAATAAAAATTATACCGTGAGCATCCCACATAACAGCGACTTCACTTTTCCAAATATTGACACGGTTTTCGGCTTCTTTAGAACAGATTCACTGTGACTGTTTATCCTGTTCCTTAACCTCAGGTAAATATTTAAAATTACTTAGGTGGCCACCTATTCGACTGCGACCGTTTTAGATCTATCGTAGTCCTCGTGTCTCTCTGGAGTGTTTTGCCTCTTAAATATACCTGTTGATCTGAATTATAGCTCTTTTAGCCTCTGTGTAGTCTTTGCCCTGTTTCGCCAACTTTTTCACTTTAGCCCTAGAAATCTCAAATCATCTAGCTAACTGAATCACTTCATCAGGCAGCAGATTCATTTTCTGTATAATGTTAACTCTCATAGCAGAATCATGTGTTTTGACGTAGCATACAAATCTGGTTTGATGAATGAAATGTTTTTCCCTTGAAACGTTTAAACACTTCAATTGTTTTACTTTGTCCCTGTTCCAAACTGTCCCCACGAACAGTAATAATGTTTATTAAACTTGGTTTTAGTTTTAGACAAGCTTTTTTGCATTTTTAAAAAATCATCTAATCACTTCACGAAATGTTCTTTCATTAATTTTGCATAAACCAAAGTTCTTGAATGCACAGATATACATACTTACATAACTGAATCCGTCTAGAACTCCACTTAGGTGAAACTAATTTGAATAGCCCTATACGAGGGTAGTTTGACAAGTAGTGAGATTGGAAAAGAAAAAGAATTTTTTAAATACAAAATAATTTTTATTTTTCAATATATTCTCCTAAAAAAGCAATACATTTATTCCAACGGTGCTCCAATGCCCTTATGCTATCTCTAAAATGCAATTCCGGAAGGCTTGCAAAGTACTCATTTACGAAGATGATAAGTTCGTCGTTCGACGAAAATTTCTTTCCACCTTGGGCCGTGTTCAATTTTGGAAAAAGGTGGAAGTCGGAGGGGGCTAGATCTGGCGAATAAGGCGCATACGGTACTAATTGGAAATGCAACTCGTGGATTTTGGACATCGCAACCGTGCTGGTATGCGAGGGAGCGTTGTCTTGGTGAAACAGAATCTTTTTCTTTGCCATTCCTGTCCGTTTAGGACGAATCTCAACATTTAATTTTTGTAGAAGTTTTGCATAATATTGTCCGTTTATTGTGGCACCTTTCTGAAGGTAATCAATGAGTAAAATGCCCTTTGAATCCCAAAAAATTGATGTCATCACCTTGTTTGCTGATAAAGTGGTTTTCGCTTTCTTTGGAGGTGCAGAACCACGTTCTAGCCATTGTTTCGACTGTTGTTTAGTTTCGGGTGTACTGTAGTGTATCCAAGTTTCATCGCAAGTAACAAATCGCTCTTGCGTAATAATATTGTGGATTTTTATAATCATTTCCTTAGAAGTCACGATTTTGGGTGCTCCAGAGCGCGCTTCATCAACACAGCTTGTTCTACCACGATTAAATTCATTTACCCATCTACTTATTGTGGCGGATGATGGAGCAGATTCACCTAATGTTTCCCGTAACTCATCTTTTATTTCGGTAGCTTTCATACCCTTGGTTTCGAAGTATTTAATCACCGCACGATACTCTGCCTTTTCCATTTTAACAAAACGACGACTTCTTTTTCAATCAGCTGTCAAAAGTAAACTAATCAACCGATTTGTCTAAATATCGGAATGTAAACATATAAATAGCCGACTTAAATTACAGTGCATTTGTTTTACCAATTAGAGCGCCACCTATGTGTCATTCTCACTACTTGTCAAACTATCCTCGTATATTTATGGTTATTACATAATTGTCGAAATATAATAGAGATGAGTAAGTCGCATACCTCTGAGAACACGAAATCAGGGAGTAACAGAAAATAGAGAAAAAATTATAACAAGGAAATTATACAAGAATTAAAGAGAAACAGAAGCAAATGAAAATAAGAGGTAAGTATGTACACACATATATATTGGGTTGGCAACTAAGTACTTTCGGTTTTTACTGATAGAGAGCGTTGCTTTATTTTTTGTATAACGTATGTTAGTGCTGTACTTTACAGTTTGTCGCGTGATACTAGTCACATTGACGTAACTTCAGAAGCAAGTAGTGCGTGATTTTTATTAAAGCTATTAGTTGTGGGTTAATTTTAAATGGAGTGCAGAAACGTACATTTTCGACATATTTTACTATTTTATTTCCGTAAAGGAAAGAAAGCTGCTGCGACTCACAAAAAGATATGTGAAGTTTATGGTGCTAATTGCTTAACAGAGCGCACGTGTCGGAATTGGTATAAAAAATTCCGTTCTGGAGATTTTTCCCTTAAAGATTAGCAACGTTCTGGTCGGCGGCCTACTGAAGTTGATGATGACCAAATCAAAGCCATAATTGAAGAGGATCGTCATATAACTGTTCGAGAGGTTGCGGAGAGGCTATATGTATCACACACAACAATTGAAAAACATTTAAAATATCTTGGGCTAGTTAAGAAGCTTGATATTTGGGTACCTCACGAATTGAAAAAAATTCATTTAATACAAAGAATCAACTTTTGTGATATGCACCTTAGACGAAATGAAACCGACCCTTTCTTAAAAAGAATCATCACTGATGATGGGTCCTGTCCAGTAACATAGTTCGAAAACGATCATGGAGCAAACACGATAAACCAGCTCGAACCACATCGAAAGCTGAATTGCATCCAAAAAATATCATCCTGTCAGTTTGGTGGGATTACAAAGGTGTTGTGTTTTTTGAGCTGCTTCCAAGAAACCAAACGATCAATTCTGATGTTTACTGTCAACAATTAATAAAACTCGATGAAGCAATCAAAGAAAAACGGCCAGAATTGTCAAATCGGAAAGGTGTAGTTTTCCACCAAGATAATGCAAGGCATCACACATCTTTGGCAACTCGTGGGCAACTATTGGAGCTTGGCTGGGAAGTGATGCCACATCCCCCATGCAGCCCTGATCAAACACCATCTGATTACCATTTATTTCGAAGTTTGCAGAATTCTTTGAATGGTAAAACTTTCACAAATGACGATGACCTTCACTCGCACCTGGTTTACTTTTTTGCTGATAAGGACCAGAAATTTTATGAGCGCGGAATCATGCAGCTGAAAGAAAGATAGCAAAAGGTCATTGAGCAAAATGGAAAATATATAATTGATTAAAAACTATTCTTTGTTTAAAAAAAAGTGTTTTATTTTATACTACAAAATCGAAAGTACTTAGTTGCCAACCCAATATATATATATATACATATATATATATATATATATATATATATATATATATGTGTGTGTGTGTGTGTGTTTGTGTTGGTCAAACATTATAGTGGCTAAAAGATGGCGTTACAAAACATAAAGTAATCGTCGTTTTGGTAAAAAATTTTGCGTACTTGCGGAGCTTACTGTTAACCACAAATTTCATTTCGATCATACCCAAAAATATATGTGTAAAACTTATTTTAAAATATGGACAAACGTGTTAAAATATAAAGTAATACATTTTCCAAAGATACAAGGTATGATTAACAAAGTTGAACCAGCTGACATTTAACACTGATTGTATAAAATGAATTACCCTTGGTGTATGACTTTAAACAAATTAATTTTTTTTCTATTATTGACAGACAACATATCCGATATCAATCAATTATTTCAAGCTTTAGAAATGAATTCTCTCTCTCTCTCTCTATATATATATATATATTTGAATATCGAAATATAGTTTGATACAATTTCTCGGGTGCTTTCCCGCCGTCGTTTTAATAATTCCTGGAGGCAAGTTATCCGTCCAAGTTTTCGACAATATCTCTACTGCCATCATCAGGTATTACGTTGTTCTGCTCTACTGTAGGGCGAATCATTAGGTTCTCCGATGTCCGGCTTTAACATGCATGGTGATTACCCGTCACGCCGCTGGTTCTTCGCTTTCCATAGTGGAAGACGGAACTTATTCCTGGACGATATCGTCAGTGTTACTTCCTTCCTGCCTGCCTTGTGAGATTCTACGTATGCGCTTCCATGTAGTTAATTATCTCTGTGCTTCATCCCTTTTATTTATGTTATCCGTTATCCGTCCAAAAATAATAGCGATAGAGGACTGCTATGGTACATGTGCATAATTAGAGGAGAAGAAGATTCTTCTTATCTTCTTCTCTTGGCTCTCGTTCGGCTTGAAACAGGCTTGAATCTAGCTTATTTGGCTGAGAGCTCGTTGTTGTTACTGTCTCATCGTAACGTGGTCTCGGATTCGAATCCGAGACTGCTTTCTGGGAAGATTTTTCGTAGTCTTCTTTCTCGTTTAAACTGAACACCGATGGATAAAAATTTGAAGTCGTTCCACGAGCATGGATATAATTATAACTCATAGACCACCAATACCACTTATAATTGGCATCGGACTATTTGAAGATATGAAAGCATGAATCATTATTACCTATCTGTTATTTATTTTATCAGTAATATTTCGTATCAATATTAATGACACTGACTGACATAGTGTAATAAAGAATGCTAAACAGTCATCCATGCCGAAAGAAGTATCCAACATGGAAATATCTTTCTTATTTACTTTTATTATATTTTTTAATTTAATTGGTTACATTCATTGGTTTTATCATACCTTTACAGAAGATGGTTTAATGTTTTTAGAGCCCTATATAAAATTTATGTAAAATTTTAGATCTTTTTTCATTCTCTATCTTATCCAGAGAAGTTATCAATGTACACCTTTTTCATTTACAGCTACATGTACATTGTTATTACGGACATTTACAATGAAGTTGACCGCTCATTTACACATCCAATAGAACAAAAGTTATTCAAAGATATTAATGTTAAAAGCGAGAATTCCTGGGTCGTAGCTGAAGTAAAATTAAATAAATCAATCGATACTTTTATGTTCGAAGTTGGAAACGATGCCGAAGGCAAATCTAATGTGGATGAAAATTGGAAAATCAAAAACAGAAAATTGAAAATTGGAAACTCCTACAACATATCGATTGTATTGAACAACACATTTCAGGAATTCGTTAGATATCAAGTTTACTCATTAAATTGTACATTATTAGCTCCACCAACAAATACAGTCTATCTTTCTGCCTTGCTAGTGATACCAGTTTTGGCCATACTCTGTTTTTGGTACATTAGGTAAGTGTAAGATTAAAAGATAAGTCGTTACTGTAAATTGGTAATTAATTAAAATGTCGTTTGCTTAGATCTTGAAACTTAAGAATTCCGTTGGAAATAGACAAGTAACGATAAGTAAAATAATAACTTTATTGAGAAACATTAAAATGTCACACTGTTCTTTATATCGAATATTTGTTTAATGAATGCTTAAAATATTGTACAATTGACTTTCCATTCAAGGAAGTAATTTGGTTTAATTCGAAATTTCGTTATATCAAAACACACTTGTTTAAAAATTTATAAATAAATCTTGAAGGTAATTTTGATGGAGCCTGTGGTTAATTAACTTAATCACTGAAGGTTGATATATAACCCCTTTCCTCATTAATTTTCGTATTCTGTATACGTATTTCGACGACTAAGATGGCGTTATATATCAACCTTTAGTGAATAAATAAATCTATTTGCATAATCTATGCAAAATAGATAGTCAAAATTATACTTTCAGTTTTTCAACACAAAAGGCTATTAGCAAGTATATTGAATTTAAGTACATTATTCTTTTTCTAACACTCTTTCTGACAAAAATTAAACATTCCTTTCGACAATAATGTTAAACTATTTTCATTTACACTAAATAAAAGACAGATTGTATAAAAGAAACACCTCATATTTTCTCTCAATCAAAACAACTGGCATGAGGTTAAAAGAGGATTACCAATCAATTTCTGGATTCGTAATCCCTTCTAACAACATTCATTCAAGATTTCACTATAACTGGTAGTCCTCAATCCTACTTAATTTGTTGTTGTGCGACAGGTAGTCTATGTATGTATAGATGATAATGCACATGTAACGAGAGATTAGATTAGAAAGAACTCTTATTTACTACTTTGATATTTATACATTATACATATGTGTATACATATATACACACATACATCTCATACATATTATATATATATATTTACGAAAAATACTGGTTTTGGGGTTTCTTCGGCTTTGGAAAAATCCCTTAGTTCTGATACGAGTCGTTGACTTCTCGACGATGACCTTCGTATCTACACAAAACAATGTTAACAATGAGAGGCATACGGAGCAAGCAGAAATTATATGCAACAAACATCATTGGAGCGGCAAAACTGAGAGAATACTCTATCTACACTAATCATAGCGCAGATGCCATAAGCACTCCTAACATTGAGCGACAGAGTCACTCGTTTGTTCCACCATCACTGCTAGGCGATTATCTGCCGTCGTTGTCAGTAGTAAAGCCTAACCGTGAATCGGAAGATTGCATTCATGCCTCAACGACGAGACAAAAAAAGAATTCATGGGTTCTTGCCGCTTTTTACATCATATATTCTTTGCGGAAACTTTTTAAAAAATTTGCTGGTTTTTGGCGAGATTGGAACTCACGATTTCGTGTTTACTGAAGTGTAGTCTAGTGGTTAAGACATATACCAATGTATGTATATGATATTGGAGTTTGAATCTCACCAAAGGAAATTAAATTTTTTCAAAAATTTCTGCAATGTATAGAAGTAAGATATAAAAATGAGTAAAAATTAAAATTTTTCGGTTTCACATTGTAAAAGCGCATAATTATATATCATAACTTTACTTTCTCAGAAATGATGTCCAAAGAATGTCCAAGGCCGAGAGCACTTGGACATTCACGAATAGTAAGTTGAAATTTGGAAGTTCCTCCAATGTATTAACTATATTGAATAATAACGCCAGGATAATGCATGTGGTAAGAGCGCCGGACTTCAAATATTTGTCTAGAGAAGTCCACGGTTCGTATCTATTCCCGGACGGTGCGATTTTTAAAAACCGTTTCTTGTCTCAGAGGCAGTCGGTACCCTTCAGTGTTGAGGAAGAATAACCTACTTCCCCTCTTACTTCGAGGAAGGTTTAGTAACAAAACCATGGTACATTGTACATACACCAAATACATACTGTCGCCTCCGTGGTCGTGACAACTCTTCTAGGATATGTGACCCCAGTTGAGCATCAAAAAACAAAAGATTCTTTACAAGAATTTGTCAGAAATCGAATTTATCTATTAAACCGTACAATGTTAGCAGTAGAGTCTAAAGCTATAACTTACCTATTGCTCTTGTTTGTTGATCCCCAAAGTTTTATTTGTAATGGGTGTTCCAAAATTAACGCAAGATTTGAATTTGTCGCCATTTGTGCAGTAAAGAATTGGCAACGCTACAAAAAAAACAATTCGATAGCTGACAGTTTAGGGTTAGTAAAAATGGAGCGTTACACGATAGAACAACGTATCTTCATTATTGAACAATATTTCAAAAATGATGAAAGATTGGCAGCCGCAGTTCGAAAATTTCATACAAAATATGGTTGAAATAGTGTTTTAACTAACTTCGTCAACTGTGAAGAGATTAATTGAAAAATTCAGGGTGACTGGATCCGTTGGAGACGCCAAACACACTGGTCGTCCAAAAACAAGCCGTTCAAATGTCGATATCGAAGCAGTGCATGAGAGTGTCGGTGACAATCCAGGAACCTCAATTCGGCGTCGTGGACAAGAATTGCTAATTTCAAGAAGCTCTCTACAGCGTATACTCACTAAAGATCTATGTCTCCATGCCTAATGACCATGCGCAGCGAAGAGAGTCCGTTGAATGAATTATTGAACATCAACAAATGGATGCTGACTTTTCGAGCAAAATTATCCTAAGCGATGAAGCACATTTTCACCTCGATGGCTTTGTTAATCGCCAAAATTGCCGCTTTTGGGGTTCTGAGATTGTCGAAAAATAAATGCATTCACAACGTATCACTGTTTGGTGTGGATTTTGGGGTGGAGGCATAATTGGACTATACATTTTTGAAAATGAGGTTGGCCAAGCAGTGACTGTTACTGGTGCTCAATAGCGCGACATGATAGCACAGTTCTTTCTGCCGAAATTGGATGATATTGATGTGGCTAATATATGGTTTCAACAAGATGGTGCCACATGCCATACAGCCCGTGAAACAATTTAATTACTGCATGAGACATTTTCAGGTCGTGTACTTTCTCGTTTCGGTGATCAGAATTGCCCCCCCCCCCCAGATCGTGTGATTTAACACCATTAGATTTCTTTTTATGGGGTTATTTGAAATCACAGGTCTACGTCAACAAGCCAACAATCTCCCGGGCAATAACGGAGGAGATTCAACGCTGCATCAAATTAAGCCACATTTATGCATAATGGTCGTGGAAAATTTCGATAAACGAGTGCGTATGTGCATGCAAAGCCGTGGAGACTATTTGCCTGATGTGTTATTCCATAAATAATCCTATCCTATGTACTTTATGATTCAATAAAAAATAACAATCTAAAGACTAAAAACTGTGTTTTCTATTTAATTCAAGTTTTGCGATAATTTTGGGAAACTTTATTTTGTTTTTTTTTGTATTAGGTAAATGTAGTTATATCCAAAAGAAATCTATATTTTTGACATATCTTAATGTGAACTAATTATGTTATATGTTTATTTCTTTCACAGGCGATACCATGGTGAGAAAATGTCAGCGTTCCTTAGCATTTTTAAAACAGGTAATAATTTACATAATTTTAGTATTCTGAGATACATATTACTTAAATTTATAGTTGGAGTAGGCTTTGTGTATAAAGTTTCTAATAATTTTTGATAAGTAACGTCACTGTTAGTAATGTCTGTCACAGACTGACAGATAATTACACTAGTTTACACAATATCTTTTGACTGAAATATTTTATCTGTGGCTGAATATTGACTACATGCTCATTTCAAATACACAAGTAAATTTTGTTTATCAGATCTAGTTTTTGAGTTACAGGTAACCTATTCTTAGAACAGAGGACACGTACTTAGTATGAAAAATTTATTAAAAAATAAGATTAATTATTAAGTTACAAAAAACTTCGTTTTAAATCTTTTCCCTTATGTGACGACTTAGGAAACTGACACATCAGGGATCAGAAATAGATATCATATGCATATCCCACAAACACCGATGATACTCCTCTTCAAGGCATAAATCCTGCATACGTTCTCCCTACCTCTTACTCAGATCTCTTAGAGTTTTGGGAAACGTGTAGAGGTGACTATGGAGAAAGCTTAAAATTGTATTACATTCCCTTCTTTTTTATTACTACAGCATAATTTTCTCATTTTCCATTTCTAAGAAAGCCTTGTGTCACCGAGACAAAAGCTGTCCAAGCATTTGATTCAAATTCAGTCATCGAAACTGTAAATTTGGTATCTTTTGTAAGATGTCTGACATGATTTCCATACTTAGCTGACGAAAGTTCGGCAAATTTAAGAAAAGCAGTGTCCATTTTTATCAGGAGACTTAATAAATTGTTTCATGATACCTTATTGTATATGTAATAGCGGCAGGATAATTTTGTCACAAGATGGATTGTGACCAACATTTTGCTTCCCAGGCATCATATTTTTTCTTAAGCGCCAATTTTTCTTACCTAATGTTCTTGTTTAACTATGCTGTCCCAAAGACATATAAAACAAGGAAACTTATTGTAACCGCTTTGTTAACCGAGAGAATGTTCACCATTTTTAAATCAACACAAATTACCCATTCGTATCCCTGATACGTTATGTAATATGCATTTTAGACTATGTTTTGAACTGCCGATGAATAAACGCAATTCACTTAGTTCATATTGTGTGAAATCCATTTTTATCAACAACTTTTAATATCTGAACAAAAAGTAAAATTGTCTTCTTGGGCAAAAAACTCTGTAACTTTTCTTTCTTTCTCGATGAAAAGTAATTTTTTTTCATGGAATAAGGAAATTTCCATTCGATCGTGATGCCAACAATTCAGAGGCTGGTTTAGAAATAATCAATCTCTTGTAAGTTCATGTAACTTATTCTTCGAAAAGCATTGTGTTGAGTTTATCGTCTGGTAAACTTCTAAAGTCGGTATCGTTTTCTGACGATCTTGATTCTAAATCATCTTGTACTAAGGGTTCAGATATATTTTCAGTAATTAAAATCGACGGAATTGGGACATTAGCTGAATGTTGCAAGGAACGCTGCACGGACGTAGTACTTGGATACTCCTATTTAGCTCACTTTTACTATTCACGCCCTGTATGTGAACACTACAAAATTAGCAATCGTCTAGATGATTTTCTGGTTCTCGCCAAATAGTTGGGATTTCAAATTTAAAAACACTTCTCTTGCTGCTGTTCCACGATCGTGCAACGGAAGATTATGTATTCAACACACGATTTACATAGAATTAGGAGCCCAGACCTTGCTATTTTTATCCAGGAGAATGCTGAAATTTTTGAACACATATTATCCACATATACGTATCAAGTTTTTACTAATATTTATTAATCCGGGTCAAAATTTTCCTTCCTTTCATATGACTTCCGTTTCAAAGGAGTTCGTTTGTGTATTTAGGCCTTTTTCTCATCATTACTTCAAACATTTTAAAATCATAGATTGTACACTTTAAAACCTGAAAATAGTTTAGTTAAAAAACTACGTTATTTACAGCTCAAGGAAATGTAGAGATTGAACTACCGCTAGTGCCTACCCATTCCACAACCGTAAGTTTTACATTTTAATTAATTTATTAAAGGAATGTTTGTAGCGAATAATACAATAAAACTCGAATAGAATATGGTAATTTTGATGGAGCCTGTGGTTGATTAACCTAATCACTGAAGGTTGATATATAACTCCTTTCCGCATTAACACACAGTGTGCGTTTTGGCTTTCAACGGTACAGATCGTATGCGGAATTTGTTTCGTACGGGCATTTGGCCGTAGTCTTCCAGGTGCGACACTGTTTAATTATCTGCTGATGATGACAACTTAGTTGTCGAAATACGTATACAGAATACGAAAATTGATGTATCAACTTTCAGTGATTAAATTGAATAGAATAAATATTTCAGAAAATATTAATAAACGAAAACGCAAAAGTTGAAATATTGTTTAAAAATTAAACTAAAAAGATTTATTCTATTTTCGCCGTAGATGTTTCTTCTTTTCATATGTGTATTTTATGAAATCTAGCGTTTCTTAACTACTTAAAAGCACTATGGTTTACAGAATTCAGAAAGTACAGAAAATTTGCATGTCAAGAAAGAAGCCTTTTCTAAGCTTGTCACAGTAGCCAATTTATATAATTATATTAAAGGAACGATTAAAAGCGGAGAATTACAAAGACAGTTCGAAGTAAGGTTTGACCATTTGATTGAATGAAAATATTTTAACAGAATCTTTTAGATGCTTCCCAAAGGGCAGCTCAAACCATGTGTTCACGGTACTATGGAATTTAATAGACCCAAAAACAGATTTACCAATTTGCCTGCATGTAAGACCCACAATTTCTCCAATCTCTACAGAAACGTATTGTTTTGATTCTACTTTCAGATGACCATACCCGAGTAAAACTTGGTATAATCGATGGCGATCCACATTCCGACTACATAAATGCAAATTATATTGATGTAAGAAACATTAACACAATTTATTAAAGCTTCATTTTCAAAACAGTTTCATAAAATGTGCGCGTCCTCAATCGAGATTTGGATTTGTTCTTGGTGCATACTTAAATAGAAGATCGCCATTACAGATTGATTAAAAATAACTCCTTTACGATTAAATTGTCATCAGCAACAAACGAACTAATAACATTAGGAAATATTTTATTAGTAAAATACATCATTATTAGTACCATATGTTGGTATAGTAGTTTGTGTGTTTAGAACGATTTTACTTTATCGAGGAACGCCAAAGTGTTGTCACTGACAATACTCTGGACCAATTTTTTGAAAACGAGAAAATATACTATTCTTCTGTATTTTTTACTGTTATTTGCATGCCTTATTTTACTAAATCAATTTTTTTCTGTACGAATTATTTTGTTTGTTCTCGATTACATATGTATGAGAAACGTTTAGAAAGGTTTTAGGAAAGATATTTTTATTTAAGAAAGAATTATCTTTAAACTCGTTAACAGGGATATAATTCGGAAAGGACTTACATTGCAACACAAGGACCAAAGTCATCTACAGTTGATGATTTCTGGCGTATGGTATGGCAGGAAGACGTTGAGTACATCGTTATGCTGGCAAATATCGTCGAAGACGGCAAGGTAATATTTTTGAGACGCAGAGTAAAAGATACTGACGTGAAATAAAGTAAGCCACAATTTCAGTAGAACTTAATATAAAGAAGGTATGCTTTATAAGTAGTTCATTTTTCTTATAGCTACATATGTCTTAAGTTTATTTGCACGTAACATGGAATATTTAACTCTCGTTTAAAAATATAACGTGCTAAACACATAATCTCTTCTTTAGAAAAAAGTGGAAAAATATTGGCCGGAAATCAAATGTTCTAAAAGATTCGGTAGCGTTGTAGTCGAATATATTAATCTGGAAGTTATGGCTAATTACGAAGTGAGATACTTTAATGTTGTTTGCAAAAGCGAAAAGAGAAGGGTTCAGCAATTTCACTTTCTAAATTGGCCTGACAGTGGGGTGCCTTTATACGTACAAAGTTTAGTACCATTTTGTAAGAAGTTTCTGAACGCTCCAAGAGGAATACCACCTGTTGTGGTCCATAGCAGGTAAAACGAGTAGTAAATTTTTTTATACAGTTTACATACCCCAAATACATTTCTGAATCAATCCTTTCTCTTACGTTGCATCTTTTTTTTTCCTAAGAAGCTTTTGAAGTTTTAGATATGAATTTTTGTGATATCTACTATGAAAACTTACTTACTCAATTCATTCAATACCAAAATTTTAATCATCAATTTCGATTGACAATTTAGCAATTTTCTTGTTTGCATATCATCCATTTCTTGAAATAAACTTGTTGGATAAGAACATACCAATGTCAACATAAGTTTATATTTAGTTTAATCTGTTATTAACTGTCTAATATTGTAGTATCGGAAATGGTCGTACAGGAAGTTTTATTTTATGTGACATTTGCTTGCACATGGCAAAAGAGAAAGGAAAAATTGACGTGTTCCATTATTTACATAAATTACGAGAACAAAGAGCGAACATGGTCGAGAATCTTGCACAATATAAGCTAGTGCATCTGTTATTGCTGCAGTGCTTGAGTATTCAAAATACAGGCATACCCTGCATTGAAATGATGAAAGAGAGAACAGAAATGGTCATTGAAAAAAGTAAAGATGAAATACAATATTTAGATGACTCCGCTTGGCAAGATGAAGCCCTACATAACTCCAACTCTAAATCAGCCTTTACAATAGAGCAAGACAAAAACAGATTTAAGGATATCCTTCCAGGTTAGAGATTACTTCGTTTATTTAATATTCTAAATTTTATTAATTCGAAAGTATAATTCCTTGATTATTATCGTAGGTTTTGACGAAACCTCCTAAACGAATTGCTTTTCAGATTCTGCATCAAGAGTTGTACTAGAACCATATCCACCAGATGATAAGACATCCGTTTACATCAATGCTGTGACAGTTGACGCATTTTTCATGGTTTCTAAATTCATAGTAACTCAGAATCCGATGAGATCGACTGTGCGTGAATTTTGGAGAATGGTAGAAGAGAAACAAATTACAACAATAATCTGCTTAAATGAATACGATTTTTATGACCAAGTAAATAAATGTTTCTTTTGCTTTGTTTTTTAAAGGTGGACTAAAAATGTATACCAGCAGCAATCATTACAAATCTTGATAGTTACGCCTCCTTATTATTTTTTCGAAAATAATGATTGTTTTTACTATTAATATTTTTCATAATATTAAAATTCCCTCTTCTAAAACTTGAAACTTCGTAAGATTAAGGGCAGAAATTATAAAATTGAATTAATTTTGCGTCTCATATCTTATTTTCATTTGTTTCTGTTTCTCTTTAATTCTTGTATAACTTCCTTGTTATGATTTTTTGTCTATTTTTCTGTTATTCCCTGATTTCGTGTTCTCAGAGGTATGCGACTTACTCATCTCTATTATATTTCGACAATTATGTAATAACCATAAATATAAATTGGTAAAACAAATGCACTGTAATTTAGGTTGCCTATTTATATGTTTACATTCCGACATTTAGATAAATCGGTTGATTAGCTTATTTTTGACAGCTGATTGAAAAAGAAGCAACACGTCGTTTCGTTAAAATAAATAATAATACTTCGTAATTAAGGGTATGAAAGCTACCGAAATAAAAGATGAGTTACGGGAAACATTAGGTGAATTTGCTCCATCATCCACCACAATAAGTAGATGGGTAAATGAATTTAAACGTGGTAGAACAAGCTGTGTTGATGAAGCGCGTTCTGGAGCACCCAAAATCGTGACTTCTAAGGAAATGATTATAAAAATCCATAATATTATTACGCAAGATCGACAACTCAAAGTTAGAAAGATAGCAGACATGGTAAACATTTCAACAGAACGTGTATACCACATTTTAACGAAAGAATTGGGCCTTTCCAAGCTTTCGGCAAGATGGGTGCCGCGATTGCTTACGACTGATCAAAAGTTCACTCGTTTGCGCATTTCCAATGAGTGTTTGGACCTTTATAAGCGGAATCCAGTTGATTTTTGTAGGCGATTTGTTACTCGCGATGAAACTTGGATACACTACAGTACACCCGAAACTAAACAACAGTCGAAACAATGGTTAGAACGTGGTTCTGTACCTCCAAAGAAAGCGAAAACCACTTTATCGGCAAACAAGGTGATGGCATCAATTTTTTGGGATTCAAAGGGCATTTTGCTCATTGATTACCTTCAGAAAGGTACCACAATAAACGGACAATATTATGCAGAACTTCTACAAAAATTAAATGTCGAGATTCGTGCTAAACGGCCAGGATTGGCAAAGAAAAAGATTATGTTTCACCAAGACAACGCTTCCTCGCATACCAGTACAGTTGCGATGTCCAAAATCCACGAGTTGCATTTCCAATTAGTACCGCATACGCCTTATTCGCCTGATGCAACCCCTTCCGACTTCCACCTTTTTCCAAAATTGAAAACGGCACTAGGTGGAAAGGAATTTTCATCTAACGACGAGCTTATCATCTTCGTAAATGAGTATTTTGCAAGCCTTCCGGAATCGCATTTTAGAGATAGCATAAGAGCATTGGAGCACCGTTGGAATAAATGTATTGCTCTTTAGGAGAATATATTGAAAAATAAAAATTATTTTGTATTTAAAAAATTCGTTTTTCTTTTCCATTCTCACTACTTGTCAAACTACCCTCGTAATTAATATTAAAACACAGTATGGTTTCTTAAAATATATTTTCAAATACATTTCTCCATGTATGTATGTACATTTCGTATTGCGGTATCGACAGGACTTACGTATTCACTCATGGCGAGGTTTTTCTTATGGTTCTGTGTTGCGAGCTAGAATTTTTGTGCTGTCGAAATAAGTACGACGAAAATACATGCTTGACCAGTAATGACGGATGATGTGGTCTCTCTTCTTATCTGTTCATTCTTGTGTTCTTCCCACAGCATACACCTTCTTGTATTGGTCAGGCCTATGTAATTATGGTCACAGTCTCTATACTATATTTCATAAACATTCTTTAAAAGTATTTTCCGGTGCACCGTTAAAATGTTTCTAATTAATTCTCGCCAGTGGTGTATACTGTGTCTACATATTGTCTGTAAAATCCTGCGTATTTTCTCTGATGTATAGCAGAAATATTATTTTTATTGTTTTTTCCCGACTTCTCAGTTCAAAAGTGAACTGAATAGCTACCAAACAAGCACTGATGTACTACATATCCTCTGACTCATAATTTCTCACAAATGTGCAATTCGCAGTATTTTCACCATGAAGGAGAGCCCAAAAGAAGAAATAAATTACGACAAATGTGACGCTAATACACACCTAAATCCAAAGTAGTGTAATATAATTATTTATCTTTTGTAGTTTACGTTTCTTATAAGTGAATTCAAGATTCGATTTCATAAAAGAAAGTTTATGACAATTTTAAGAAATCGAAATAGTTCAAAACTTTAAAATGGATATTTTCTTCAAATTATTTATATACACTCTACATTTTAATCTATAATTTTAAAAGTACACAAAACATTGTCAACAACTCAATGAAGTCAGCTAATATTCTTAACAAACACAAACCACAAAAACATTATATTAAATGTAATTTCAGTGAATTCATCAATATTTATCAATACATCATCATACGTCAGACATCGTAGAGTTAAACTCTTTCATTAACTGCCCAGAATTTTAAACTAAAGATTTTGAACATAGTGCTTCAATGGATTTCATACCGCATATATCGATTGCCAGTTACAAGTACAATACTTACATTTTATGGTTAATTGAAATTAAAGTTAATGATGTATCGGTTAACGTTGATGATTTGAAAATTACAGCTTGGAATTCACTTATTATGGATATTACTCTATCGTGTTGTACCTTTTATGTAAAGTACGCATACAGCTTTATTTTTTTTGCATATTTCAAGGTGCTCGCAAATAGCTTCTCTATATTTGAATTCGTATTAGAAGCTCGTATTAATTAATTAGCATACCTCTACATTTAAGGTACTTTTTACCTACCATACCACTTTTATTACTGTATCTACATAATAAACTTATTCATATTAGCTTGAATATTCTTTTGTTTTTCAGAGTACTACTGTGTTTTATCCAGCGACAAATGTCCGCGTGATAGAGCCTACACCTTACTTAGAAATCAAGTGCTACGATAAAGAATGTAATGAATATTATGACGTCTTCAGTTTAACCATGACAAGATTGGATACTCAGGTAGTTTGTTGCTCAACCTAGATTAAGGAAATTTGTTTAATTGTGAATAGATATAAATTGTTAATTGCCTCTGAAAAGTATTTTTAATTACTGAGAAACACGAAGAAGGAAGAAGTAATTAATGAATCATGTTAAAGGCGGAATTGTTTTTTCTCTATTCAATTAAATGGAAAGTTCAAAATCGTTTATTAGACCTAAATCAAAAGAATCGTTAGAAATTCCATATTAAGCCATTTATAGGTTGGTAGAAAAGTTTTGAAAGCGACATATATTAAGCAGTAGAAGATTCAAAATTCATACGCCATTTTAATATTTCGTGTATCATATGAACACACTAAAAATTTTATCTCGATCTGTCAATTCATTCATTGTTAGCAATCCATTTGAATTAGACGTGTCGGTGTATCTTTTAACAATGGAAAAAGCTGAATATCGCGCTGTGATAAAATTCTTTGTTTTGGAAGGTTTATCAGCAACAGAGATTCATACGGTGGTGAACGTGTTAAAGGAATGTGCTCCTTCATTTTCAACAGTACGTCGATGGGATTTAGAGTTTAAACGTAGTCGTACAAGCATTGAAGATGAACCACGTAGTGGTTGCTAATACCATAGGCAACTCAGACGAACGAGTACTCCATATTTTACATGAAGAATTACATATGAAAAAGCTGTTTGGAAAGTTAGTGCCGCATTCGTTAACAATTCAACAAGAACTGGATCGAAAACAAATTTTTCAGCGTAGCTTGGTGCGTTTCAAGCGGAATAAAACCGATTTCTTGCGTCGTTTTATAACTATGGATGAGACTTGGATCTACCACCATGATCCTAAATTGAAACAAGAACGATTACAGTGGACTACGGTTGGTCGTTACTCCAAAAGGGGTCAGGACGATCGGCAAAAAAAGTTATGGCATCAGTGTTTCGGGATGCAAAATGAATTTTATTGATTGATTATCTTGAAAAGGTAAAACAATTAACTCAGAGTATTATTGTAACCTTTTAGATCAACTGGATGCAAAAATTCGTGAAAAAAGACCTGGTTTAGCGAAAAAAAAATTATTTTTCATCAAGACAATGCGCCTTCACACAAAAGTGTTTTGACGATGGCTAAATTGAATGAATTAAAGTACGAATTGCTTGAACAACCACCGTATTCACCAGATTTGGCTCCGAGTGATTACCACCTCTTCAGAGACTTGAAACAATTCGTTCGTGGAAAGCGTTTTTCATCGAATGAAGAAGCTATTTCAGCCGTGGAACAGTATTTTGCAGAGCTTCCAGAAAATCATTACAAAGATGGTATAAAATTATTGGAGGATCATTGGAATAAATATATTGAAGTTGAGGGAGATTACATTGAATAAAAAAACTGATTTCATTTAAAAATCACATTGTCTCATTTTTGCTTTCAAAACTTTTTTACCAACCTGTATTGGGCATCCGTTTCAGTCAAACAACTTTATTTACAATAAAACAATACTCTAATGTATAGTATACTCACTTTTGGTAACGAATATTTGTTGATACTTATTAGGTAGATTTTGGTTTATAGGTTTCGTATTTATTTAGGGAAACTCTTTTACATCGAAATATTTTGCAGCAAACTGAAAAGATAATAATAATTCAACTGAACTATAGAATTTTTGTATGAGTCATGACACATTTCTGAAAATTTGTAACTTGTTTATTCTTAAGTTCGAATATCACAGGGAGTAGTAAACGATGAAAAAAAGTAGAAAAATTAGAAATTCTCGCTACGTTTTACCCTCCTTGATATGGGAAGTCAAGAAGGCCCACTGAGATTGAAAACAAAATAAAGGTGCTGATTGAATCAAATCCACGGCACCCGATACAAGAGATTCCATTAATTTTGAACATCAATCATTAAGCATTCACTACCACACCAAAAAACTCTAATAAGTCAACAAGTTTGATGTTTGAGTTTCTCATGAACTTACCAGCGTTATACATTCCTTATATATGAGAAAAACCATCTTTTCCTTAAGCGATTGATAACTGGTGATAAGAAGTGGAGTGTTTACAACAATGTTGTGCGAAAGTAGTCTTGATCTAGACCTGAGGATTTGCGTCAAACGTCATCAAAAGCTGACATTCATCAAAAAGAATATATGCGTTCAGTGTGATGTGGCTGAAAAGATGTCGTGCTTTTGAACTTCTACTAAGAGACCAAAAAATTAGTTCAATTGTAGTACAGTGTCTGCGATTGGAGAGTTTAAACAGATACATCATTGTGTGTCAAAACAACGCGAGATCACACAAGTTTAATCGCTCGTCAAAAATAATTAGATCTAGGATGGAATATGCTGGTAGACCCCCAACATAGTGGCTGTAGTTTGCACCTTCAGACTTCCACTTGTTTCCTTTTCGTCAAAACTCCTTACGTATTATAGAAGAGACTGAGTCGTCATCTTGCAAAGTTTTTCATTGATAATGTTAGATCCTTCTATTATTGAGAAATTATGGAACTCACAAAAAGCTATCGAAGAAAAACGGCAATTTATAACAAATTAATCTTTTCTTAATAATATATCATTACTTTTACGATAATCCAGCATTTAATTTGTATTTTCATAATTGCTAAGTCTAATTAATTGTAATATCAATGACCTTAACATTAAATTAATCTCTTGGAGTTTAATATTTATACAGAATAGATTGATTGGGAAAATCTAATGTCCTTTTGTTATGATGTACATTATGGGTTTATTTATGTATTCTATATCAATTAATAGTAATTTTTAGCAAAATAGGAGGGTAGAGTGACTCTTAGATTGACATATAGTCAGAGTATCCGATAGAATTACTACCTATTACCATAAAAACTCGATTGTCATTAAATAATGTTGTCATCCGAGTTTGAAGACAATAACTTTCGTAATTTGTTAAAATGGAAAAATGTTAGCAGCCACCGACAGTTATATATTTTATTTGAAATGGAAACAACTTTTGGCAGCTATGCTGCTTTATGCTCAACAATAAAAAAGTAGGAAGCGAAAATTAAACGTGAGTGTGGATCGATTGATAATATTGAGTCATGGAAGTTTAAAATCGCACGCAACCAACATCATTGAAATAATACAGTACTGAATAGTCATTTTATCAAGCCGTGGGAGATAGTTGACATTATTATCTGACGTACAAGTAGAATACATTTCACATGAACATTTACATATGAAGAAAATCGAAAAAAAAAAACGTGAATGAACATTCCAAAGCGGCATTTAGAGTTTTTTCAACGTAATTTCATTCCTTAAATAAAGAAATCTTGCTTCATCACAACAATACATCATCTTATAAATGTTTGATTTACGTTAAAATTGTTCCCACACATTCTTTACTCACGGAATTTAACTCCTAATTACTTTGGAAAGAGATTTAGTTCAAACGACAATGTGATGCTGATGCCACTTTGAGAGCCACAAAAAATCTTTCTATTAAGAAGGGTACAAAGAAGTTTGAACGCCATTGGACTAATTGTGTAAAGTTCGAAAGGGACTTTTAGAAATATAAATAATTTGAAAATAAAACTGTTTCCTCAGTCAAATCGAAACTTTCACTCCACTTTCGCAAATAACTAACTTGGGAAATACACATATTTAAACACATTACCAGGTGTACTATAAAGTCATTACCGGTTTTCCTCACAGATGTCGCTACGCTTAAATATGAAATGTTCTGAGGTGGCACATATGTCATTTTATTCTATTGACATCAAGCTTCAAAGCCATACAAACTTATGGCGAGCATGTTCCACCCATAAAAACACGTGAGGCCTGGTTTCGACAATTCAAAAGTGGTGACTGCGATGTGTTCTGGTACACTGAAAAAGCTATTGCTGCGAAACTGCAGGATTTATTGGATAAAGACCCAACCCAAACTCAAAAACAATTGACAGAAGCATTAAATGTGGCCCAGGAAACGATTAGCGACCGATTACAAGCAATGGGAAAAATCCAAATGATGAGAAAATGGGTGCCACATCAAGTGAATGACAGGCAAATGGAAAATGAGTTGTGAAATGCTGCTTCAAGGATATGATCGCCATCGAATAATGACGGATGATGAAAAATGGATTTATTTCGAAAATCCTAACCGCAAGAAATCACGGTTATCACCTGGCGAAACCGGCCCATCGACTACAAGGCCAAATCGTTTTGGTCGCAAGATAAGACAATGCTCTGTGTTTGGTGGGTCCAGAGTGGCGTGGTGTATTACGAACTGTTGAAACCTGGTAAAACAATTAATACTGATCGCTACCGACAACAAATTATCAATTTGAAACATGCATTGATAGGAAAACGTCCAGAATGGGCCCGAAGACACGGTAAAGTGGTTTTACAGTAGGACATTTCATACAGCAAAACCGGTCAAGGAAGCATTGCAAGCATTTGGATGGGACATAACATCGCAGCCGCCATACTCTCTAGACCTTTCCCCCGTGCGACCATCACCTTTGCTCATCAATGGGACACGTGCTTGCAGAGCAGTACTTCGCCAATTTCGAAGAAGTTAGAAAATGGCTCGATGAATGGTTTTGCCCAAAGGATAAACCGTTTCTTTTTTTTGGGAAAGGATACAAAAATTGCTTGGAAGATGGGCAAGATGTGTAAAATCAAATGGCTAACACTTTGAATAAATACATTTTTCCATTTTCTTGAAAATTATGTAGTTTTTTTACGAAAAACCCAGCAATGACTTTCCGGTACACCTGGTATACTATTTTAGTCATGTAATAAAATATTAATAAGATGCACCGCTCCGCGATATATTGCTTTTAATGTTTTAATTGCTTTGCAATAGTAAACGTTTTTTTATTTTTGAAGGAAGGAGATATACCTATAAAGTTGCTCCATTTTAAGGATTGGCTTTATGATATGCTTCATCCTCAAACACCAATAAGTCTTTTAAAAGCTTACGAAGAGATGAATCGTTTAGGAAAGTCCAGTGATAAGATATTAATTACGTGCTAGTAAGTTTAAATAAATAGAAAATTTGAAAAATTAATAATTCGATATTCATTTGTTTCTTTTCAGTGATGGTGCACGAGCGAGTGGATTATTTGTATCTTTGTGTTTTGTAATTGACAAAATTAAGATGGAACAAATTTGCGACGTTTGCTTGGCCGTACGCACTGTGAGGCAGAGTAGAAAAGAATTCGTTCGCGAGGCAGAACAATTTTCTTTCCTTTACAAGTGTGCGTTAGAATATTTGTGTCAGTTCGATATGTACTCCAACTTTATACCAAATAATGTTACAAATTAATAAGTTCTTTTATGTCTCAGATATAATTTTATGTTAAATAAATATATCTTTAGAATTAAAATTAGAATTAAAATATTTAGAATTAAACTAAAATTATGTTATTTAGAATTGAAAGAAAATAATTATTTATATAGAATAGCTTTTTGATTTTTTTCCTGAAAATATTATAAAATTAAATATTCGTTTAGTAAAGAAGACATTCAGCAATAATTCTTTTACTGAAGCCCCAAAAAATAAATGTTCGGGCCATGATCATCTATTTGTAAATTTTTAGAATATAATCAAATTTCACTCGTCGCAATAATACATTAATAAATACTAAGATATGATGAAGACAACACATTACAGATTTTATTTTTATTTCAAATACAACGTTGGAGATAAAAATTAAAGAATGTTAAAAGGAATCATTCTATTATTAACAACACCCTATCTACTACATATGTTTCAGGCAGGTTTGTGTTATTAATGAACGATTCCATAGCATTTATCACATCATTTCGATACAGAAAAATAATGAATGCTATCATGCCTCACCCTTCTTTCGTCCAGAACAAAAATGTATTGTACGACAAAGCGAGAACGCGTCTGTCTCTCATGTCGATAACTAAGTTACTGGAGCGTATAGACACACGCTTGCGTCACGGCTTTTTGCCAATTAAAGAATGTTAAAAGAAATCATTCTATTATTAATAACTCCCTATCTACTACATATGTTTCACAGAATTCAGCGATCATCAGGCAGATATTGTTATTAATGGGGGATTCCATAGCGTTTATCATATCATTTCAATACAGAAGAATAATGAATAATATTGTGCCTCCCTCTTTCGTCCAGAACAAAAATGTATTGAACGACGAAGCGACTTAGTTATCGACATGCGAGATAGACGCGTTCTCGATTTGTCGCTCAATACATTTTTGTTCTGGACGCAAGAGGGAGGCATGGTATTATTCGAGATAAAAATTAACAAAAAGAAATGCAAAATATGATGGTAATTAGAATTTGGATGTTACTGTTTAATAAGTAGTAGTTTTCTCTTTCATCCGTTTAACTGCACTAGTCCTCTTCGGCATTGTATTTACTAAAGTGAAGATATATTTTAGATTTCTTGGATTTTTGTTCTTAGTGTTGGAATTGTTTGTCGAGAGCTATTCGTCAATAAAATGAAAACAAAAAACAAAGAAAAGTTAGTACACTATCAAAACCAAAATCACGTATTCGGTGGTCATTTAAAAAATATATTCCCCAATCATTTATGTCAGAGCCTGCTTTATTAGGCTAAACCTAGTAAATGGAACCACAAAAATACTGGTACATCTGTGGTTCAGCGGAATGACAGAAAACGACATTCAATTAAGAGTGAATGGGTAGTCAATAATGTGACCCACCTTTCTGCTGTTCTAACTGAGGGTGAAAAGTTCTCATATACTTTTAACAATCGTTAATGAATTTGTTTTTGTGCTGCTCCTTCCAAAAATAAGAATTTTGTCACTGCACGATATTAAATTTTAAAAAATAAAATACTGCAACACATCAACTTTGAACACCTGTAAATATACGAATCAGAAAATATGAGAAAACTTCACGTGTTCATAAAAAAGCATTACAATTTTTAGAAAAATAAAACGACGAACCTAATAGCGCCATCTCTTATCGAACGACGAACGTTATTGAACAACCTGACACATATATAATATAGATAATATGAAACATATAGTATGTATTGTTATGAAATAAATGGTACAAAATTTACTAATCTATTTTATATTTAATACAATAAAAAGCAATAATGGTATTACGATTTATTTATTTGATCTAGTCATCTATATAAATATACAGTAAATAAACAGTCAAGTAAAGATAAATAATTAATGATATCTATTTATTTAGTGTATAGATTCTTTACAATACGATACAAAGTGTAAAATAAATATAGAATACAGGATATAAAACTGCCTCTATACACAGTCTGTCTCAGAGAAAACCGAACATTTTTAAAATAAAAACAAAAGGTTACTATTTTGTTAAAATTCATTTATTTTATTCAAAGTAGTTGTCTTCAGTTTCATTACGTTTTGCATGGTCAATTAAC